>VWZD01012288.1:149489-184823 GCA_013396695.1 Sakesphorus luctuosus
GGGGGGGGTTGCTTCAGTTTCCCAATTAAAAACTGGAAATTATACCATTACATATTTTTTGTCTGATTTAGTTTGCAGGAATTAATTTATTTATGTTGTCTAAATATACCATAATTCTGTGATGGAAGACACCTTACAAAAGTACTGTTGAAAAGGGATGTGTGGGAAAGTAATTTCAGTACATCAGAAAATGATGGAAAAAGCCTTGCAAAATTCTCATAATGTGACATGGAGACTTTCTTTAAGTAAGGACTTAGTAGGGACTGAATATGAATTGTGTGATTTAATCAAAGAAGGTTAAAAGCTAAGGCTCTGTCATCTTGCTCCAAAGTAAAAAAAGGCCTGTCTGTGTGGCCCACAGCTTCATGACCAACTTGGCGTTTAGATGAATGCATGTTATTGCTGCAGTAAGGTAAGTTGGCTTCTGAATGTAGTTATAAAACTCACTTTTAGTTATGGAAGCTGCCTAATTTTCTTATTAGAATGTCTGAATCTTTTCTTGTCGATCTTTTAAACTTTTGTAAGTCATATGTCATTGCACAACAGTAATTTACTTGTGTAAATAAAAGGAATTGTAATTGGGATAGGATAATTATGTAAGATAAGAGCAAAGGCAGGACTGCTTTGGTCTGTCCTCACAGAGTTCAGTGCAATTTATTTCTTGGGAAGGAGGACAATGGAGTATGCCAGGCAGAAGTTATGGTGTGATAAAATGTTCATAAGTGCATGAAGGATTTAAGATTGAGGGAATGAGAGATTATAGAAGGAGGAATGTCTACCCATGGCCTAGGTCTGCAGTAGTCCATTTCCAGGATATGACACCAGTCGTTCCCAGCCTCCCTTAGAAGAAGATTAACCACACTGCTGTGAGCAATACTGACAGCATTGTGAATATTGCTAGAGGACCACAATCAACAGAGTTGGCACATTTTAGGAAATCACCACCCCTCTGGTGCCACTAGACCTCAGGTCTCTTCAGTTGAGATACAGGACACAATGCTAGTTTTCAGGTAAACACAAAAAAAAAGAAGTTACTTAGGTTTCTTTATCAATATTAACCAACAAGGCCTGTGTCAATAACTTAGGGAGTTTGCAGGACTCTTTCTCATCCTTCTGTTGAAGGTTTTGGGGAATGAGTGTGGAAATTATTAAAAGTGTGATATGTCAGAGAAAAAAGCTTTGATGGATCTGTCAAGAATCCCCTTGAAAGGAGGTTGATATGTATTCTTATCACTTCAGAAAGGTAAAGTAATTTCTGAGGCCACTAGAATGCTAATGTGAATGAAAATATTTTAGTGAGAGGAAAAAGCAGCTAGGTAAAAGTAACTGAAGTGCTGAGTTATTGCAAAGTCTGATCTCAGCTTTGAACTCCCTGTTCCTCTAAAACTTAAGTGAATCCTGGGGAGTTTCATACTGGAAATTTGAAAATAGACCCCCTGCTGTTTCCCTTCACAAAATCCTGTGCAAAGTGAAACTCAGCCAGGACTTTTTTCCTGTATGAATCTGTTACAGACATGTCGGCACTTTTTTTCAGCACATAATGATGTATTCCTGTGTATTTAGAAATTGCTTGTAAAAAAGAACAAGTTTCGTTGAGTGGGAACTTTCATTGTAAATTTTGTTCCCGCGTTACTTGGATTAGAAGGACAACTGCAGTACGTGTTTGTCTGCTTGTGTTCTAAGGTTTACCTGTCCACTGAATAATGTAAAGAATTTTAAAATCATATCAAGCACTACATATAGAGAGAGAGAGGTTTATATATCTGTTTTTTATACTGAGATAATACATATGAATACTTTTTATAGACAGAGACATATAATCAGAAAACAGTAAAAAGAAGAAAAAAGAAAAAATCTCACATTAAAAGCTATCTGGCACTGTAATGACAGTCTAAGTAGAAAGCTATCTAGTAATTTGAGCTTCAAAAAGAAAACACAGTAAAGCAGCAAAAAGACTATTCTGCTGGAAAGCCAGAGAGGTGATTAGCATTGAAGAGTAATGCAGGTTCAGAGGACGCACAAGGGGTAGAGTAAGAGAGAAGGAATTCTGAACTGAGATGAGAGAACGTTTGGCACTTTCAACACAATTCAATTTAAAGAAAAAGAGCCAGTAAAGAAATTAAGAATAAAATAGTCATTTTTGCAAGTTCAGTGTTTTACAAATAAAGTAACAAATGGAAATTTTTGTTACCAGAAGTAAAACTTCAATGAAGTAGTGCCACTGAAAAAAATAATACTTGTACATGCCTAAAGGTGTAGCAGTCCCTCTCCCCCCAGCCTCTGTGCTCAGAGTAGTTGAATTTCTCCTACCATTGCATGTGGAATATCCGTCTGTCCAGGAAGGCTGCTGGTGGAGTAGATTGCTGCTGGAATTGATACTCATTCTGCCAGCTCCTTCCAAAATCATGATCTGTAAGTGAATCAAACAGCTTGCTTACTGAGCAGTGTCTAGTCCAAGAGGTAAATGGCAAAAAAACCCCTCCACCAAGGGTGAAGAAAGGAGGCCAATTCCATTTGTAGAAGGAGATACAACTGAAATCAAGAACATGTTGACACAACCCCTTTTTCACTGCCACAAAATCTCCTTATGATAAACATTACCATGATTAATTTGCATTTGCAAGAAGCAAGTTTCTACAGCTGCCCATCCATAAATGAATAATCTGTAATCAGAAAAGAAGCCGAATGAAAAGACAGAGCAATTTGACAGAGCAACACATGAAAACTGTCAAGCTTTGAGAAATGAAATACCAAATAGTTTTAATTTTTTGTCTTTTTTCAAGAGGAGTAATTTAAACAAGCTTTTCTTTTTCTTTTCCTTTTTTTTTTTTTTTGAGAGAGAAAAGACTTTTCAATAATTGCAAGTGAAGCTATAAAGCCAACTACAAGCCATGCTCAGAAAACCCTTCACACAGAAGGACACACATAATAATGCTACAAGGAGGTAGCATTACAGGGAATATATTGTCAGCTGACCCAGTTTCTTATCTGATCTGGGTCAGCAGTGACTGTAACACTTCTTGGTAACAAGTATCACAGATCATACATTTCAAATCATAAAAAAGTCAGATGGTCAAAGAACTTGTAAATGAGACAGCCATTGTTATAGCAGAATTAGTATTTTGGAGGGACATCACCCTCAGGACAGCCACACAAACTGTCTTTTCCACGTATCTTAGCATTAGCACCATAAGAACAATTGTCCTTTATTTTTTTTATATACTTAAAAAACCTCCATACTTGTATAATATTTCAGAAAATGTCATATGCTTATCACATGCTTAATCATTCGAGTGAAAGTATACAAAATTCCCCAGTGAAGGGTATTCTTCATATTTTACATCTTTCAGTGGTTTGAAGTTGCAAAGTTTAAAAATACACATTATAACCATAGACATTATTTAAGAGATGAGGAAAGTAATTTGTTAAATTTTATATAGGCTTTGGATTGTTTTTCTTATATAAATACACACATGAAACCAACAAAAAGAAATCATTGTTCAAAACTATTCTAAGTCCAAAGCCACGAAGTCTGTAAAAACAAAACATTAGACATCAGGATAGCATGTGCATGCAGCTAAACTGTACCTCGGAATTAAAAAGATTATGAAATACAAAACGGACTTGTGAAGGTGGAAGTCACTGGTCCTGGTTGTTTATCCACTGAGACCAATGGAAAAGCTCCCAGTGAGAGCACTAGAAGAAAAGAGTCAATAGCCACACTTATAGCCTTGGGTTTAAGGGAACAGACTGAAAATTACCTGGGCTGATATTTTCCTCTGTCATTTAAAATAAATCATGTAACTTCAAAGTTACAAGTATCTCTACCCCCCTATATATTTAGGACAGGAGAGGGAGAGAGAGGTTACTGACAAGTGCTTAAAAAGCCAAAGCCTTAGGAAGTTTATCACAAGGAACAGTGCTTTACAGTATAAACTAGTTTAGGGCCTTTGGTTAGGTTGTTTGTTTGTTTGTTTGTTTGAGGAGTTTTTGGTGGTTTGTTTTGATTTGGTTTTTTTTGGTTGTGGGTTTTTGGGGTTTTCTGGGTTGCTAAGCAGGATGGCAAAATAAACCCATGGATGATTTGGCAGTTTCTTTTCACTTTTTTATTCTAGCCAATCTGTGATTCAGTGGCCACTAGCAATGAGAATTTAATTTCTCACAGTAAGTCTATGGGGTTATAAAATATTAACAATTAAGAGAGATACGTATGATACATTCTATCGCACTCTGGCCAAGTTAAAGATGATTATCATATCAGTCAGTACATTTAGGCAAGTTAGAAGACATTTTTTAGCCCTGTGTAAAGGGCAAGTTACTTAGTATTGTGAGGAAGAAGACGTAAGGATTTGAATTTAATCTACTGATTATAAAGGTGTTCAGCATATAACATGTATATAAATTATATACTTGATATGTAAGAATGTCTAAGCAATAACGCACATTTGGCAGTCAATACATACACTTCTGAGGTTGTGCAGGTTGATGATGTACCAAGTTATTTCTTTAACTTTGGTTTTAATCATTAAAGACAATTCAGAATGAATGAATGAAGTATTAATGAAAAAGACCTTATTACAGTATCAAATGGAGGTGAGCTAGAATACCAGCTATTCTGGGAAAACTACAAACTTGAGGATTAGCAAAACACACTTAGGAACCTAGTTTGGTAAATTCCCTTCTTTTTTAAGAAATATAATATGCACTTAATATTCAGTTTAAATCCATTGATCTGAAGTCATATTTACAGAAACCATCTCAGAAGTTCAAGTACTGCGTTATGTGGTTTTGTATTCTGCAACTTCTGCAGTTTCTGGAATTCTACAGTTTTCATAACTGTTACTTGTGCAAATACAAATGTCTGGCAAAATGTGTGCATATGAAATGAAATTATTTCTGTGTTCAAGCTCCTGTGCAATTTTGCCTTGAAAATTCAATTCAGGTGAACTCTCATTTTTCCTTCTTCATAACTAATCAGGTGAATTTCCAAACAAAAAATAATCCTATGACATTTTTACTTGGCAACTGAAGCTCTGGATAGTTAAATAAATCAAATCATGTGTCTTGCATTATTTTTTCACTACAGCAGCAACTAAATCCAATTCATGTTAGAGATCTGAAAAGAATCACTCCAATAACTTTTCTCCTAGATTTCTATTTCAGTTATTTTCCTTCAGGAAGTTCTCTCCCCTTCACAGTCTAGCTCTTCACAGTAACCCTAAACAACATTAAGAGTATTTTCACATAATGTGCATTCAACTTTCTTTATAATTTAATCAATCAACACATCCCGGTTTTGGAAACTATATAAGTTATGTCACCCCAAATAATTTAATTAATTTCCAGTATCATTTGTAGGGACAATTGTGCATAAGAGAGAGAAGTTGCAATGTGCCATTAATAAAAGGAACAGGACTAGATTTAGCCTTAACACAAACTTTGCTTTGTTCTGTGTATTACTCAAGGAACAGATGTTTTGGTGCCTTGAAAACTGTCAAGTCACCTCCTTTATCTTACTGCAAGGGTGTTGGTTATTTGGAAATCATTCTAGCACTTTGTTCAGGAGGAGTATAAAGTCCTGCTAATATAACTTCCACACCCTTGCTTGGAAGCATGCAGCATTATGCTCAAGAATATTTTCTGTGTCAAAACTAAAATGTGATTTTCTTCTTGTCATCCTGTATATGCCATTCTTTGCTAAGAGTTCATGGAAGATTTATGCTTGCAGCAGTGTCTCATCCCATACTTGGACAGATTTTGAGTCAGGATATTGAAAGCAGCATGTTCTTCATTAGTTTAGGGCCAAATGCTGAAATCTCCCTTGTGTACAGACAAACCTGGTAAAAGGGTGTGAAACCTCAAGGGGAAGGACACATAAGATGTTCAGTATTTTTTAAATTATATTCCATGAATCAAAGTGAATGGTGGGATTAATGAAGTCTGGTTTCCTATGAATGTGTATCTTGTGGTTGGATTCTCCAGTGTCTAGTAAGATGTGAGTGCTGATTGAAGTTTTTCCCACGGTTGGGGCATTCATAATATCTCATTGTCTCAAAAGAATGAGCTCAAGAATTGCTCTTTCTTTCAGACTGAGTATTAGTGGATTTTCTTTCTGTATTTGGCAGCCAGTTTTCATTAATCCTACAAAAACTTCACATTGCTGGGACTTCTACCCCCGTATCAAATTTAATTAAAATTGGTGATGAAACTCACCTCTTGTTACAGGCCAAATGCAAAAGCCAAAACACAGACCAAATAACCACTAAAGTCTCATTTCCTCAGGAAACCATGCTAAAAAGGGATTCTAGCTGAGCTGAGATTTTGGAAAACAGTATGAAGATCTTAAGATATGTGCCTTTACTAAGACCTAGTACATTATAAATGAAAGCACATTTCATACCATATGTGTGTACACTCACATGTATTTTTATACACATACATACACACATACACCTCTATGTGCATTTCAGGTGTCTGTAAACACATTTTCATTCTGTTTCACTGAAGAGGATCTATCTCCAGAGTATAGTCTTATAACACCACTAAGAACACTGCACAGGTATGAGAGGAAGCAAATAACATGTTACTCAATCAACAGTTAAATATAGTTGTGCACTGGTGTTCAGTAAAATTCTTTCTGGAGAGAGTACTATGAGAAGGGATGAAGGCATTTTTTAAAAAATAATCTTTCACCTACATTCAATATATCAGGTGGTACTCAAAGACCAAACCCTGAACACCTCTCTCAGTGAAAGCTCTCACTGACATCTGAACGAGCTTTGGCCAAGTCAGAACTCAGTGACTTGGGAGTAACAGGATGTCATTTGCTCTGCTCTTCTTGCCTTCTTTGACCACCTACCCACTCTGAGTAAACAGCGGTAATGGAAAGAGAAAGGAACCATGGCCTGCCCATGGAGCAAATCCAACTTTGCAGAAAAACTTACTTACAAATCCTTGAACTTTGAACACTGTATAGTGCACTCTATGTAAATTATTTTATTGCACTACAGGTGTGCTCTGAAAATAAGTTACTCTGATCTCCACTTCCACATTCAACCCAATGAGTCCTAACATCCATATAATGAATTTTTCTTTTCTTTGAACCAGTATCTTTTAAGAACAGCTCCAATTAAATGACAGGAAAATTCTGAACACAAAATGAAAGGCAAATAAGTAGTACAGAGAAGGTGAATGAATCCCAAAGTAGTACAACTGGAGTAATTTTTCTGATACTGATTTGTATAGTTTCTTATGTCATGACTCTGAACTGAATTAAGGCAGTGAAGAGGCGGGAGCCCACAGGAGAAAGCGGCCTACAGTCCTCTTGTTTGTCAGGCCATGCACTCGGTGAAAAACACAGAAGTGATATCTAGGGCAAAACTGATTGAAACTACTAAGCCATGACTCCACCTGTAAGTTATGCAAAGTCTAAGAGTGACTTCTAGCTGAGACAAGCTCAGTGCAGCTCCTCCTGGCGTGTCCAAAAGGGTGGATCTCTTTTGGTGTATTTACCTATGGGATTCTTCCCCATTTTTCCCCTTTTACCATCATGGCTGAACTTCAAATGTAGATTTCACCTGGGCCTATTTTCTTTGAAGTCTGTTATGTATACAGTGAAGACACAATCCCTGCTTTTCAGGGTTTGGAGTTTATGGGACAAGTATCTACAGAGTATGTTAAGTATTTGAGATCATTACTGCACCTTGGATTACAGTCAAAGACTTCAACAGTAATCTAAAATAAATAATACCAAGTGATAATTGCAACTGCAGAGTAACAAAATCTGGATTTTTAATACATCTCTTGAAAAATCAGAAGACAACTAAGTGATCAGAGTTTTCAAGACATCAGAAACAAAGGACAGGTACAACACAGCATGAGGACACGTTTTACACATACGGCTACTTCGGAAACATAATGCATTGTACTTTTAATGTATATGATCAATTAGCTGCTTTGCATTCCAAACATCTATTTTACATCTCTGGTGGTGGTAAGGGCAGGCACAAAATGAATATATGAATGTTGAAATCCTGTTTGCATGGTAGTGTGAGCTTTGAGTCTTCTGTTATCTTCTGTTATGGGTTTTCTCTTCCCCTTTCATTTAATGTGCATTACTACCAGGGCTCCGAGGTGTTACTCTGAGCCAGTGTGCCTATACATACAGTTATGGCTGACCCAAAAATTGCCCTGTGATCTTTATCTGTCTAATTTGCAAAGGTCTCAGGTTCATCCTTGGTGCCTGTGCCAAACTCCAGGTAAGATATCATCCTTGCCCCAGCTCAGTTTCAAATGTGAAACCTCTACAGTGTGTCAGCATCAGTTCTGGCCATGAAGATCCACATATAGCCATCACACACTACCTTGTTTTCATATGTTTAATTTAGTGCCTATTAAGCAGAGTGAAGCCTCAAAAGAAAAAATTCATCTGCAGGCAGATTACTCACAGGGATTCACTTCACAACAAAAAGCTCAACTTTGGACCACTTTGCTATGACTTACAAGGTACCATTCAGATAACAGCATATATAGCTTGACCTGTTTGATGATAACCTCAAGACTCACTGCTAATACAATTGCAAGAGCTTAGAAAGCTTTGAAGAAAGTTCATATAAAGACACACACTGATCACACTGAATATTTGTTATAAAACATGCTGAACGTTTGATGCATTTCATTTTTAGTCCATCACATGTACCTTTAGGCCATAGTAACGAAATGTGTTTACTGAATCACACTGTGAGTGTGAAGTTCATGGAATTATAAGAAAATTTTCTAAACAATCTCCAGTATTGTTTGTATTCAGGATTCTGGTTTGGGGCTCTGGGGCCAATCTTTTCCACTTCCACACCTCTCTGAAGTACACATTCCTATGCTTCTGTCTTTTTGGTGCATACAGCTGTGATTCATATGCATAAACCCACCTTTACTTGTGCAAAACTGACTCTTGGTGAGCTTTCAGAGACTGCATTGAAACCCTGATCATCTACTGTTGTGGGCTTTTGGAAAGGAAGAGTTTGGTTTATTCTTTTGTTTTCTTTGAACCTTGTATATTAAATGTATACATGAAGGTAAACTGAAAGACCAGAAAAAGGAAGATGAATAGAAAAGGAGTGTTTAACATTTACCTACATTACAGATAGGATCATGATAAACAAAATCAAATAAAGCTTGATTGGAATATTTTATTACTGAAGATCTTATTTTCACGATGCACTACAAGGCAACTTTTGTAAGAGATATGTGGTGGTTGTTTTAACATGTTCATATGGATGCCTCAAAATCTTGCATATATATTTTAACTAAAGAGAACCTTGGGTAGAAAAGTTAGGATCTAGATCTGTATCTGAGCTATCCTGCTGCTCCAGGGTTTGGGTTTGGTTCTTATCTCTCTTTTAACGATGTAATTTAAAGACAAAACCATAGTTCGGTTTCCTTTTTGAGAGAGAACAAAGTTCACTTTATGAATGCAAAAAAAAAAATTACTTGATGATTTGCAAAATCTCATAGGTTAGTTTTTCTCTGACCCCTTTTTTTCCCAATAATCTTCATATGAACTGACTTCAATTTTCAAGGCACTCATTAGTCAAATGAAAATAAAAGAGAGACTTTTAACAGGGGGGAGTTTGTTTGTTTTTCTAAATCAAAAGCAAACCGACTTGAGGCATAGATGTGTCTGACAGTGCTAACTACCAAAGGTTTGTACTGCTGCAAATTTTACCCATAGTCATGTTACCTTAGCAGAGAAAACAGTGAAATGGAATCTGTCCCTTAACAAGGCTCCAGTATTGTGGTCTATGCTTTCTTGTCACATTACAGGCTAGATGTGTATCCTCCTGCCATGCCATTAGTTTTTGAATTGGAAAAAATAATATCATCATTTATTTTACTGTCAAAAACTTCATTCTGTGCACAGATCTGTATAATATTAGTGAAATTGCTAGCCATAAAGCTAAGACAAAAGTGAGTCAAAACAGGTTTTCTTTCTTGTGACAGATGTTTGGGTCATATTTGCATTAGTGTATTATCAGAATGTTTGGGAAAAGTAGATAGATTCACTATAAATTGGTAAAAAAAAATAAAAAAGGCAGGCTATTTTCTTTTTTTATTTTTCAGAGTTGGCACTGCTTTCAGTACTGTCTGCACCAAATCAGCAAGTTCATGATAATTTGGGTCAACCATTTTTTCCTGAATATTTAGAAGTCATTTGCCATAGATTCATCAGGCTAGCCTCAGGGATACAGAGTCTTGGAAACACAATAATGTGAAAAACTGCCTTTGCTCTTTATTCTTCTTTCAGCACTTAATACCACACCTCATGGAACAGCTCCACACCTCCTTTCATGTCCTTCCTATCTCTCTGGTACATCCTTCCTCTAACCAGGAGCCAGCTCATCTCCCTAATCTCCTTTTGCTAAACACATTTCTTTTGCTTATAATACACTAAATATACAAATGTCCAAAAAGCACTCTAGATGGCCCTTTAACTTGACAAGCCACACGTCTATAATTACGCGTGAACCTCATCAGCTAACAAAATATTACCATCATGTTCTAACACCTTCTCCTTTTCCCTTGGCTCTATTTCCCCAACCACTTCCCTCTACCTTCCACGACACCTTCTCTTTGCATTGCTTTAAAGACTAACAGCCAGTGAGGGAACTGTTTTGCATACTGCTAATACAGCCCGTGTGACTGTTCAGTTGTTAGTGAATAATGACAATAGTAACAATAATAATTGTGTTTGTGTTATGTTTGGCTCTTATTAGATGCTGAATCGTTGCTGACATAACAGCTACTCAGACATACGCTGCTGCAGCAGCCAGTATTTCAGGTGGAAGTTCATTTTAACCAGTATCACCACCAGCACTTCTCTTGTTATGGGACTAGTCTGGTTTTCAACAGTAACAACCACTAATTTTCCTACTTTAAAAATAATTTTTAAAAAAAGATTTTTTTTCTCTTTTTCTTTTTGCAAACTCTGTTTTATATATACTGCTTTAATAAAGGGCATCTGCCTGGAAACTGCAGGTTTCCTCTTTGAGGCTGGTTTCTGAGTGAGAACACGGATGGAGACCCAAAATAGAAAAGCATCTTCTGGAATGTGCAAATTTTCCCGTTGGAACTACCATGTTTTACATTAAATTTACATTTACATTCAATCAACAAACTGATTGTGCTTCTGTATTAATATCATGAGGGTCACAGCACAAATTATCTAGGACAGAGAAGTTGGAAATTAAGCAAAAAGCATTTTATCCTAAACTAGGTAGCTTCCTGGGAACTTAACCCAGTCAGTGTTCATACCTTTTTACAACCCACTGTGTGACTAGCCACAGTCTGATCACACCTTTTTGTAGACATGATAGCAAAATCATTTCAAAGACGAGATGTAGCAGAGGCAGTGTTCCATCCAGGATGCTGTTTGCCCTGCATTCCTCTCCAGAATACCAAGTACCTTAGGGTGGGCATCTGTTTGCAAAAGAAGGTGTCCCAAAGTGGGTGGCTGTCATTGAAATAGCTCAGTGGAGCTCACTGACTTGATTTCAGAAAGCTGCTGTCAGACCATTGCTTTGACTGTCATCCAGTCTTGCATGTTTGTGTGTTTTCAGTAACAGCTGTATCCACGCAGTTTCTTTATATTGTTTTTGTCATGAAAAGAGTAAGACCTGTCTGCTTTACTCCTGGGTGTAGCAGCAGGCTCACTTGCCCCCCGCACCCAGGACTTTTGAGGAGGCCCTGAGCTTCCCAGAGCCACATGGCGCTGGGACAGTACTTAATATGTTGTGGCTCATTTATGCTTCCTGACTTCATAAAAAGCGACCAGAAAATGGGGAAATGAAGTCTCCTTGCTCTGTAGTCACCTTCTACAGGTAAGTCAATAAGCTGTGGGAAATGATGTCTCCCCACTTCTGTAAAAGCCAAGAACACCTTCCTTGTCTCCCTCCTGCCTGTGATTAGAGGAACAACACTTCCGTGGTATTGCTCCTTCTCACCTGGCACAGCCAGAGCTGCCCATCCTGTTTCCATTGATTTCTCCAGTGGTTGCGTTAAACAACACAATGGAGTATTTATGTGCCAGTGTTAGGAGCAGGCTATTAAGTAAAACCCACCGTAAACAGAGCCGTTAATTCAGTTGCTGGCATGGCTCTCTGTTATCTTCTCAATACCTCCCAGAGGGTATTAGTCTTACCCTTTCGTTTGAGTTGGCAGCAGAGTTATTTTTTTGCACCTGCTGCTCTACTCCGATAACAACACAGGTCAGCTTTGATTTGTTGGAATATAAACAAAAAAAGCAAAGCCTGGCATCTGCCTTGACTGCCAGGGCCGGTTTGACGATAGAGCTTTTCCCATTGGGTTTTGCACAAATGTCCTTTTTCAATTTCTACGTGAAGTCCCTCCTGCTTCATAAATTGTCTTTTGCTGTGGAATAGCCTGGTGTCAGAAAAGAGCTCAATACCATTCTTTTCCATCAACAGAAACCTCAAACAGTCAAAGTAACCCACTGTTCTAAGATTAAAATCAGAAAAGTTGTCATACAAAATACTTAAAGAGAAATCAACTGAGACACAGGTTCAAAAATTACCAGGAAAAATCTGCAAAGACTAAAGGACTAAAGGACTAAAAAGATTAAAATCTGTAAAGACTAAAGGAACTTTCTTGAGAGATAAAGAAAACCTGAAGGACTGGGAGGGTTTGCTTTCCCATATGAACCTGTACACACTCTAACTCTTCATCTACTATTTAAAAAAAAAAAAAAACAAACCTAAAAATGAGTCCGTGAGAAGTAGGTACTCAGCTGGGAACTGAGCTACTTTTAAATTCTTCTGAAAATTAAGCCTACAGGGCTCATCTACTGTAATAGCATTTATGGTGATGGACAAACTCCTGAATCACTGACACCATAGAGCAGAGAAGGAAGAGTTCACACAGACAGCAAAGGTAGTAAATAGAACAAAGCATAGAAACGAAGGAAGGAACTAGCATTGTGTCTATATTACAAACAGGAAAACTGAGGCACAGAGCTGAAATTATTCACTTAAGTCATACGACTCAATGGAGAAGTCAGTCCAACTCATATCTTCCAGCTCAAGCTCCATTGCTATCCATTGCATCACATCTCCAGCAAATCTTTCAACATGCAGATGAGTTAGGTTGAATGTGGGTTTTTTGAGGACAGAGAGAAGGTATTAAGTATGGGAAAGAATTCTCTATTAAAAAAAAGAGACCTGTTCAGACTGAAACTAAGATTCTTCTATGCATCATGGCTATTATCTGACTAGTTGAGATCTGAATTATGTTAGCCATACAATTAAATCTGCACTTAAAGTATGAAATCAAACAAGCTGCCCTTGACCTATGTATGATCCCGAAAATGAGCTAGAAACTTCTAAGCAAAGCTGGCTGAAATTCAAAATTTCTGTTATTTGGAACTGTAGGTATTTCAAGCGATTCTTTCCTATTTTTATTTTTTTTTTCTCCTTTTTTAATCAGTATGAAAGAAAGAATTTTAAAAAGAAAGTTCCCTGGCAACTGGGAATCAACTGACATATAAAAACCTACATGCAAGTTGTCCAAGGATTAAAAGTGCAACTCAGTCTGTTATGTAGAATTGTTTGTAAAAGACAGAAGATGTGAAACACTGCACTATGGTATTACTGGAAACAGGCAGTACAGTCACCACAGAACAGCTGCACTAGAAGCAATAAACTTGCCTAACATGGCTGTTGTGCATGTGGGCACCACAGAACTCAGCAGAGCCCAACCATGGCAATCCTGAAAGGCAGGCAGACTCTGCGGACTACCAGATCTGACTGTCTCAAACACCCACAACATAAAGTTTGTGATCCTGATACTCCTCTTCCACTATTCCTTCTCTTCCTCCTTATTTATTTATCTTCATAATTTTTTTTCCTTTTTTTTCTCTCTCTTTTATTTTTGCTTTTAATTTTTCCGACTGGCTGACCTGGACAGAGAAGCTTCTTTCAATAAAATCATAAGCCTGTACCCAGTAAAACAGACAAAAATATCATCTTCAATTATCTATCTGGGGTTCACGAGAGCCAAGTCTTACAGCAACTGCAGGGTTTGTGGCTGATCCCTAGGGTGGAGGCTAAAGGAGTCAGAAATAGAAAAAAAAACTTGCTTCCTTCAGTTCTTTCCTTCAGCTCCCTTGTACAGGTACATATCTCAGTCCTCAATGTGACCGGAACAGATTTCACCAACAAAACCAATAAAAATGGGTTTAGACTATTTCAAACAGCAGTTTTCCCCAATAGGCAATTTATTACCATGGAATTGTATCTACTTTAACAATGTTCTAGTAAGGGAGTGTTAGCAAATATCCTTATAACATCTATTTTCAGGTGCTGAGGATTTTTTTCTTCTTTTCTTTTTATCTTCAATGTTTAAATCTTCATGATATTTTTAATACTGAAGATGTGCCTTAGCATAAAGGAAGGCGGATGCCTTGGTTACGCTGCTTATGGTCCAGGGTTTGGGGAAGGGCAGCCCTGGGCACACCAGTTCTCAGGCTGTGCACATGTTCCTCCAAAAAACAATCTACTGCAGCACAGGGCACAGAAGGTGCAGGCAGTGCAGTGTAGGACTCTTAGCATGAACTGCCCCTCATTTGCTGCAAGACAATCCTACTCACTCACTCATACCTACTGACAAAATACACATACATGCCAAATTCCCACAGCTTTGCATTTTGAAGGATTAAATCGGGAGCTATGAAGATTAGCAAACAAAACTGGCTGAAATTGGGGCAAATCTTTGACTTCCTATTTTAAAAAGTATGGCAAGAAAGCCTGTACAGGAGATGAAGGATGTGCAGGTCTTCTGAGGAGAATCTGAGACAATTGGAGTTGTTTAGCCTGGAGAAAAGGAGGCTCAGGGGAGACCTTGTAACTCTCTACAACTCCATGAAAGGAGGTAGCAGCAAGGTGGGGGGGGTCACTCCCTTTTCTCAGGTTACAAATGACAGGATGAGAGGAAATGTCCTCAAGTTGCACCAGGGAAGTTTAAACTGGATATTAGGAAATAGGCTGCCCAAGGAAGTGGCAGATTCTCCACACCTGGAGGTATTTAAAAGACATGTAGATATGGCACTTAGGGACTTGCTTTAGTACTGGACTCAGAAGTGCTGCGTTAATGGCTGGAATTAAAGATCTTACAGATTTTTTTCCAAATGATTCTATGATTCTATTTACTTAGTGCAGGGTGTTTGTATGAGTGTTGCATATTGGAATCGACTACAGGCAGACAAAGAAAATTTACTGGATTGACTCTTACCCAAAAATATTTAATCATTGGAGATTTTAAAGAAGGAAAAGAAGTTTCTGCCTCTTCTTACTAAGTAATACAGCTCCATCATTAGAAGTCTTAGAGAAGGTAAGGATATCTGCAAGTCACTAAATGGAGGGAAAGCTTCATCTATTTCAATTTGTTCATTCCACCCTTGATAAGTGTGTAAGGATATCTTATTCATCACCTATTAATTCAATCTTCTAAAACTTTTTCATCTTCCTCTATCAGGGCAGGTGCCTGAGAATATTAAGAGCCTTTTATGTGAGTACTATGTCAGATGTCACTGCAAAAGAGATGAGAACAGCACCCTTGAATGTGTCAGAATTTGACTCCCTGATAAAGCCCCTCCAATCTATGAGACAATTGCTTAACCAAGCATACTTTAAAAGCGCATCATCAAGATGCAAGTTTCTAAACTGTTGTGTAATAATAATTATATGTTACAGTTAAAATCATTAAGAAAGTTTGGGAGTAATCATTGTATCACAGACTTAGTCTGATTCTTGACCATAGCATCTTGGGCAGCTTTACATGGATTCTTTCTTTATATAACAATATAAGTCAGTTACCTTCTCACTGCTAAAGGAAAGAAAACCCAGAACAGTTTTAAAAACCAAAACCATTTCTTCTTATGATGGCACTAGTAATTTGGAAAATAGAAGATATTTTTACACACAGTTGCTTAATCCTTACAGACTCATAGGGACTCAGGAGACAATTCTGGCTACATCTGATTGTGAGCTGAGAAAATATCTCAAGTACCTATGTCTGTGTCCTGTGTTCTTCTTCCTTAATAGGCAGGTACTTTTATTCTATGTGTTTGCAGATCCTTTAAGTAGAATTACTTTCTTTTCACCGCCACAAAACAATTCTCTTTTATTACCCCCACCTTATTGGTCTATAACCAGTGATTACCCAGCTCCAGATAGCTGTTTTGTCTACTAGTTCTCATGCTGTTTCCTATGAAGCATATTTCACAAGATCAGCAGTGAAATAGGTAATGATAACCATGTGCAATGTCAGCTTTTGGAAAGGGAGCCTTTGAGGGCTCTTCGTCAGAGGGAGACATGCAAAATGCCAAGTGGTAGTTGACTCCTCCACTGGCTACATGACTCCATATTTACTCATTCTAATCTGTCTGTAGACCAAAGACCAACAAATGTCCCAAGTATTTTAGGCATTCAGTGAGGGATTTGGTGCAAACTGCATCCTCAGTAGGGCTCAAAGGAGCTGTCATACTGAGACTCCTGATGACTTCTGCAGAAAGCTAGAGTAATTCTTACTTTTTCATGTATCCGCTGTGAGAACAAATATTTTTTTGCTTAGCCTTTCGATCAGGAGTATTACTCATGAATTTCACCATTACTGAGTTTGCAATGTACCCTTTCTTCAAAACTTACTGAAATACTCCCTTGGTTCATCAGGGACCAAAATACATGTAAGCTGCAGTGTGCTGGAGGCAGGGACAGTGAGAAAGAAAAGGAGATGTTTGTGGTTCAAGATCTTGAAGTGCCCTTGAACACTGGGCTGCCTGAGCAGCCAAAGCCAGAGGGCTGTGCTGAAGATGGTGTTGAACCTCATCAATGTTCACAAGAGCACTTATTAGGAAGAAAATTCCATGAGTTTATGGTAGAAATTCAATAGTAATGAAGCTCTAGGTTGGACAGAGGTCTTACTTCACTAAACATTGCAAACTACGTAAGCTACAAAAATAGTGTTTCTTCATTTCCTCATGTACAGCAAAGCCTTTATATTTCATTCTACCACATCCTAACATTGTGTGTCATTAGGAATGACAAATGACAACTAAGTTTGTGAGCCTTTTCTATTTACGTGCTGCTGGCTGCAGGAATGCCTAGACCTCAACAAGCATACCTACTTCTCAACTTAGGAAGAAACGGATGAGAACGAGAGCACTGAAAGACCACAGAAAAATCTTATCAAGAATGAGCACATTGCCCTCAAAATAAGAAGGGGTCATTCCTTTCTATCTGTATTTGGTCTCAGCACACTGACCAATTTTTAAGTCAGACAGGTCCATCCTGTAGCACCCACTTTCCAACCTGTCTCACTGTACAGTAGGTCATAGCTCCGATTCACAGAGATGGTATTCATAGTGTTGCAGTAAGAGCTCAGACACCTGTGTGGCGATTGAATCTGAACAAGTAAATAGCAATAGAAAGCTGTGACTGTACACTCCACAAAAGAGATCCAGGCTACACTGTATTTAGTGATAAGTTTTCTTGGTTTGGTCCTGAGACTAAGTTAGTGTGTAAGGGGTGAACAAGGAAGGAAAGGTAAGTGCTGATTCTGGAAAGGTGTCATGGCTCATGGGCAGTTCTCTGAGTTCACTGAGTCAATAAAATCTTTAATCCTCTTCTGTGAGAATTGTACATAAATACACACTTCTTCAGCAGGTGTAGAATTCCAACCTTAAAGGCGTTTTTGGTGCGAATTGCTGTGGGACAGGCAACAGGCTAGCATGTCACTCCCGTCTGAATATAGAAGCATCTACAGAAATACTTTTTTTCCTCTCTAATGTCTCTTCATCTATGTCTCGGGATGATTTTCCCTTTTTAGTTTGATCTGTCTCTACTGTAATTTGCTACCTTACACTTCCCAGACAGAACAAGTACGGATGTTAACAATAAAATTCACCAGGAATGAAAAAAACCTAAGGAAGTTCAGTGGGAACCAAATTAACTTCTTCTTTGTCCAACTTTCCTATTGTCTGTTTCCACCACTGCCGAAAACCCACAACACCCTGAATAATATGAAATTACTATGGCAATACCACAGCATATTCTCTCAGGTGACAAAAGGGTAATAATAACCCATGTTAAACATACCACATTCTACTACCTGATCTTACCACAACTAGGGTAACATATGGTTGTCACTCTATACATTGTTGTGAAGGGCAACATAATTTGTTTGCCGGGGCAAACAAAGCATTATTCTGATCAGATATGAGAGCTCTTAGTACTATGACTTGGGGAAAATATACTTTTTTACCATCCCTTTAACCTTTATAAACGACCTTGGAGTAGAAAAAAATAGAAAAACTAAATGCAAGGAAACATTGTCTATGCTAATGATAAGCTCACCTCTGCATGTAGGACCAGCACTCAAAGGGGAGAAGGATGTCTGGACGATGGCGGCTCCAAGAAAGCCTTGGGCATACTGGATAAACCCCTGAACTGGAATTCCCGGTATATTGACTCATAATACCCCTGTTTAGCACGGCTGTTCCTACAGACTCTGTTCTGTCCTGATATCCAAATTTTACAGCAGATGTTGAAAAATTAGAGGAGAATGTTGAAGTGATTAAAGGATGGAAAAGCTTACAGGGAAACAGGTCCTAGTGGTTTTCACTGTAAGTAACTCCATGAGAGGAAACAGCATTTGGAGCTCAGGCTACCACAATCATCGAAGACTAGGCTCAGAAAGGACTTGTCCCCAGCTACCTACACAAGGAACAAAAATTTGCCACCCAGGAGAACTTCACGCTGACCATGAAAAGACAACAAAATCAGATGGCTAAATGTTAAATCTAGACCACATCAGACTGATAATGAGGTAGAATATTTTTAGAGGAATGACATTTAAATATCAGGGCACTTTAAAAAGTTCTGATGAATTTACTATCATTGGACTTCTGCATGGATTTTTTTCAAGATTGGAAGTTTTCTATAAGATAAGCTTTACTTTAAGTCACATAACTACCTCTGAAAAAATCTGTAAAGTTCAACGTTGTTATTGCAACACTCACTTGGTTTTGAAAATCTCAAGGGACAGGAATTAAATTGTCATTGTGATATTTACAAGTGAAACAACTTAATCCTGTTGTTTTTCTAGTTTTAATTGCAACTGTTTTCTTTAGTTTCTGCATTTGCATTAAATATAAATCTGGTATATTTTCCAGTTCTAGTATTTTCTACAGTGTAAAATAGATGTCAGAAAAGCAGCTTAAACTGCTAACTGCAAATTTGTTGTCAAAACAAAACTTAAAAGTGTGCATTTTTTAATTTCACTGAAGTTTTCACAAATTACAGGAAATCTAGTGCAAGGTAGATATGTTTAACACACAGTGTCATATGAGATAAGTACAAATAAAATCACTTAATGAAACTTTTACTTCAAGGTTCATTTCTGTCAGTATGAACTTGTTTAATTATCTAAAGAATTGGAAAGAGGGGAAAGAAAGGATAGTTTGATGTACTTTAGAAGCAAACATGACATATATTTTTAGCTTAAGTAACCCAAAAGCACATTACTGATATAATTCAATAACTTTATAACAATATACACAAGAGTTATGTGCTCAAAATATCTCATGTATCAAAATGAAAACATTTATCACTAAGTCCATTACACGTATTTTACAAAACCAACATATATTTGTAGCAGGTTTTTCTTTTAATTCACCTCTACAATTACTTAAACAACAGTGTCTATACCTTAAGGGGGCAGTTCTGGTTCTATTCAAGTAAAATTACCATTGGAACAGAAACAAATTAAACAAGCAAAGACACTGCTGGCCTCACAGTGTATTTACCTACCCAATGCCTGAGCTGGGTTCTGTGTGGTGTTTTAGCTTAGATGGGATTAAGATCAGCAGAACCCCCCTCACCACAGAACTGCCAAGAGATTGCCTTGAGGCTGAAACCAAGCCAAATTATAAATGTACTTTAGGATTTTTTGTTATGAACACACTCACTGTCAACATCCCCATCCCTAAAAGCAACAGAAAAATCACCATTGTAAAGTGTGTTGAAGTGTGTCCCAGTTCTGCAACACAAGCACTCTCCATAGTATCGAGAAAGTCCACTTTTTTGCTCCTTGTCTTACTCAACAGATGATTCCTTTTTTGACAAAACCAGCAGACTCAGGACCCGGAATATTATTAGAGACATTGTAATAGAAAAGATCCTCAGGATCTGGCCCCACACAAACATAAGCATAAAAGAAATACTTGAACAGAAGTTATAAGTTCAAATTAAGAAACTGGAAATCATTATTGTAGTATTAAAAAGCCTATTGATCAAATGAGCTTAGCTGTTCCTCCCAAGTGGGAAGGGAGAGCCTCAGTACAGTGGCCATGACTCCTGCAGACAATTCTTTTTATATATATATATTTTCTTTATTTTCACAGGTGTTATTTTAAAGGAAGTATATTAAAAAAAAAAAAAGTACTCCAAATACCTTACCTCATTTAGCTGCAGATTCTGGAGTGGAAATCCTTAACTGAGGCAATGGGAAAACTGTCTACAGAACAGTAGGCTGGATAAGCACAGGTACTAGGTTATGTCAACTAAAGACTCCCAGGAGTGAAGATAAGTGGATGTGATACTAATTTTAAAACATTTTGCTGAACACTCAAGCAGCCAATAGGGGAATTCCTTAGGTCACTTCCTGTTCATTTGATTGGAGCTGCAACGACAACAACCAAGCTGAGGTTGAGAGCGTTTGCATAAGGCCAGCTCAGTCCTCAGCATTCAGAGAGAACAGGTCTAACCGGGTTACACGCGTGGCTCCAGAACAAAAGAAAAACCTGGTAATGGATGAGGGATTGATTTCTTTGTAGTTGTTTTTTAAGACCATCCCTTTTTTTTTTTTTTTTTGAGTGGGGGTTATTTCAGGTAGATAGGGAGATCATAATTAGAATGGGGAGAAATGAAAAGTAGGTATGTCCTAAATTAAAATTAGCCTGGAAAAACATTAGGAGATGCATGGTATGGAACAACCCTGTGCTGGCAGGGAGGTGGACTGGGTGAGCACATATGATGGGCTCAATTCTTTCCTCTATACCTTGAGAACCCTGCAAAATGCATGTCTCTGCAGGAGGAGGACTTCATTTGTCTTTCAGCTTCTCTGGGTGTTTGAGAGAAAGTAAAAAATAAAATGAAAAAATCATCAGTGTGTATATATGGGACTGAGAATGAAAGCTCGGCTACATGCAGGTTGGCAGGGCAGAGAATCAGCAGATGTGTGCTCAGTCCAAAGTTTCCTTGACCATGTGTGAGTTATCCTTCCAGCCTGCAACCATGAACTTTAGCAGAAAATGAGGGAAAATGTGAAGCCTCATCTGTTTGTCATTATCTCACTAATCAGAAAAGGCACCTAACAGGGAAACAGTTAAAAATGCAGTAACATAGGAAGGTTCAGATGTTTCATTAATAAAACACAAGAAGTGATAAATATTTTTATACAGTGACCATTCAGTGGTCTGTATGAAGTGAATTTTCTAGTCTTTTCTGATTTTTGGTCCCAAGTTTTATCACAAAGCTTCCTCCTGACAGATGCTGACAAGTGTTCTCAGTGTTAGATTTACCAAGCACAGGGAATGAATTGTCCTTCAACATCAAGAGATACTATTAATTATTAATCAAGGCTCATTGTCAAGGTAGGGGAAACATTTCACAAATATTATTTATGCTGAACCTGATTTCAAGATAAATAATGGATCTCAGACTCAAGGAATGTCACCTTTGTTCCTATCATACACACTAACACCAATTAAAAACTGAGTTGCTTTTGTTCACCTAGATAAGATGCACCTGTGAACTAATGTTGCTTGGAAAGATTCAGTCATTTTCAACTCAGGCTAGAGTCAAGTTCCATGGCTTCTTGCATTGATTCTCACCTATCAAAGAAAGTTGTCCTTGAGGAAAAAGGAAGGCTGTAAATGTACATCTTGGAGAGCAGTATTGTCTTATAGTTACAACACGAAAGGGTTAAAGTTATCACTGCAAACAGGTAGGCACCTGTTTGGACTTTTGATAAGTAGCACCTATAAGATTTCTCTAAGCATTTATGTCCCTGAGTCTAAGCACTTGCATATCAGTTCTTGCCTTAGTGAGTATTTATACTACAGCTTTCATCGTCAAATAAATGCCTTAGCATCATATCAGCATGAATGATCAGTCCAGAGCAGGAGAAAAGGAAAAAGCTAAGAAGTAGGCAAAGAACTAGAAAGCAATGAAGAGCACTTCCCTTGTCAGGAAGGACATCTTTAACAAAACCCCATGTGTTACGTTATCCAGCTGAGCAAAACATGGGGGATTAAAGTCACACTGAAATACATCTCATCCATATGCTGCAGGAGAACCACAGGAGAACCACAGGAGAATGTGACCACTGGATCTCAGCACAGACAGGAACATGAGAATTTTTCTACTTCTAGAAAGGACATCAGCAAAAGCAGAAGAAAAATGGTTCAGGTATTGTAGTGAGACTGGTATGTCACTTTGTGTGACTGTTAGCCTTTTCTGTTTCAGGTCCTAAGGGCAGAGACAGCTCTGCTTGCTAAGGCGCAGGATCCTTCCAGACAGATAAAAAAGCACATTGTAGCAACAGGTCTGGACAAGGCGAAGCTAGCTTGGTCGGCACACCAGCATGCATTATTTATTACTGTGCTATTTTCAAAGGCAGGGTGCCACACAGGGTGGTGGCTCCCTAAATTTAATGCCCTACCTTGCCAGCTATGCTGCCCCCATGCTCCCAAGTATGCTTATTGACACTTACATGTGGTTCAGCAGAGAGAAGATTACGGGTGGCTTTTGGAGACAGGTAGACCTTTCCCTTTGCGTGTCCTTCTTCAGCACTGCAGCTACAAAATTAATTTGGTCCCCACACAATTCTAGGTGGCAGAGAAAGCATTAAAAACTTTATAACTAGGAACTAGAAGGCCACATTCACAGTATGGCACAAGTGTCAGTGCAGATTCCCAGAATTAATTTAATTATAGCCATCAAGCATCAAGGAAATTACCTAAATCTGTCTAGATTCTTAAATTGGCGTCTGTTACTATAATGTCTGACACTTGACGAAAACAGAGAACAAATGTATGGTAATTTCTACTTTTTCATTAATATTAATCTCTGCTTCATTTGTTAAATTCCAGTAGAATATCAAAAGGTGAGTATAAGAAGCTGATATGTAGGTTAGACATGTCAAGCGCTTTGAGAATTCAAGGTATGATATTCCTGTCTTCTGAGTAGAGGGGTAGGTTGTCTCTCTTGACCTGTTGGCAATGCTCTTCCTAGTACAATCCAGGATACCATTGACCTTCTTGGCCCCCAGGGCACACTGCTGGTTCATGGACAGCTTGTTGTCCACCAGGACTCCCAGGTCCTTCTCTGCAGATCTGCTTTCCAGCAGGTCAGTCCACAGTCTATACTGGTGCCCGGGATTATTCATCCCCAGGTACAGGACCCTACATTTGTCTTTGTTGAATTTCAGACAGTTCTTCTCTGCCCATCTCTCCAGCCTCTCAAGGTCCTCCTGAAGGGCTGCACAGCCCTCTGGGGTATCAGCTGCTCCTCCCAGCTTTAAGTCATCAGTGAACTTGCTGAAGAAGCATCTGTCCCTTCATCCAAGTCATAGATGAATAAAATAAACAATACTGGGCCCAGTACTGACCCCTGGGGGATGCTGTTAATGACAGGCCTCCAACTAGACTCTGTGCTACTGATCACGACCCTCTGAGACTCACGGTACAGCCAGTTCTCAATTCACCTCATTGTCCACTCATCCAGCCTGCGCTTCCTGAGTTGGCCTATGAGAACGTCATGACAGACGGTGTTGAAAGCCTTGCTGAAGTCCAGGTAGACAACATCCACTGCTTTCTCCTCAAGTGATTGTCCCCATAATGGATTCCACATTGAAGAGCTGTACTCCCTGCAGCTTTCTTCTACAAGGAGTGTTCTCCATTTCCTGGATTCACAGGACTTTCCTAACAGCAACAAAGGCTATTCCTGTGCATTCATCAAAAAGCAAATTTTCAGTGAGTTCTCCATATGGTCTAGCAGCTACTCTCACTACAACTGTCAGAGGTCTGTAGAGGTAAGCTAAAGGTTTTAGTCATGGGCTTAACCCACAGGACACTCAATGCTGAAACACCTACCTTTGAACATCACTTATTCAAATCCTAGAAACTGTACACGAGAAACAGAACATTATTAACATTATTAACATTGTGACAGGTTAGGAGGTACAGTACTTAAGACACAGACAAGAGGGTACTCATTCAAAGAGAAGCTAGCCAATACTATGCATACAGGGAGTGGCCCTGAGCTGTATTTGCTGCACATGAATCAAACTTGAGCTGAAAACTTCTATTCATTTCCTCATGAGTTTTCTTATGGTATTCATCCTCATGGTATTTAAGGTATTATAGTAGCACATGTATTTATAATGTAAATAAACATTTAATATACGTACATTAGTGTATTACATTATATTAATGCATTAGCACTAATATTACAGTATTAACACAAAAACATTTATTGATCTTTATGCTTCCCTAGTGGAGTGAGAAGGTAATACTTTATTGTCCCTATTTTAATGGGGAATCCTAAAAAGATCAAGACAAAAGTATGTATTATTAATTCAAGGTGTCCATTCTGAGATTCCTAAGCACCATGTATTTAGAGCACTTAGTATTCTATAGTTATGTAAAGCACCGAAAGCAAAGCTACCATTCATTCACATTTCAGATCTTAGCACTTAGCAGGTCTGTACATCAGCCTCCTTTTCTCCCAGAGAAGAATGAGAAACCAGATTATTTTTATAAAATATGAATAAATGGTGACATCGGTCTAGGAAACAGCATAAGTATTTTGTCTGCATTTTTCCAAACATATTCAAGCTCAAGTAAAAGTCCATTAAAGTTCTGCTGATCACTGTCTGAATAACTTAAAAGTAAAGATAGTAGTGATGAGAAGCTTGGCAATGGTCACCAAGAGAATATGAACTTTGAAGACAATTCTATGATGATCCAATTTTTAAACGAATACAGGTATGTATGCTAGTATTTCTTCAGCTTCTTCAAATACATCCCAGTAGTCCAACAGACTCTGTATTTCTGTAAACTGGATAAACTAATCTGATAAACTGAAACTAATTAAATAACTTAGCCCTTTTGTTCTGCATGCTTTCCTCAGGAAAACGAGATATCATGAAAATACAGATATTCCTCAAAATGTGTACTGGACAACCTGATGAACAAGGGGATAGAAGCAAATCCCCTCAAATTCCTTTCCTAGAAAGCCAACCAAAAAGTAGACAAGCAGCAGTTCTCCTATTCCTGGAGAGGAGCCCTCCATCTTGACCTTTTGGTCTCCTTTCCATACATCTCAGCTCAAGAGTTGGATTGCTTTCTTGAAAATATTGCCATGGTTTCTCTCATCATGGCAGTCTAAAGGTAAAGAAAAGGTAAAATCCATCTGTTAATTTAAGGACTTGCAGGGGAAAAAATTATGTAAAAATCTTGTCAAGGATCACTGAAAAACTGTCCGTACTCTGAGAGAGGGATTCATAGGGAAAAAGAAACATAGACATCTGCACTAAGAAATCCAGTGGGGATAATTATAAATAACATGTTCAGTTTTCCATGGAAAACATAAGGGTAACAAATGGCTAAAATGAACTGGCAGGGCAAACATGAATTGCTTACACAAACACTGAAAGAAATGCAAATCCTAGAGACAATACAGGCTTATAATTAATTATTTATTTGTTTTAATCTCCTCTGTGAAACCAACTCAATGTAATAGTGTTGCACAAACTGTTGGGAATAAACTTGTCTGGGTAATGGGGACAGAAAGATTAATAATAATAAATAATATCTGTGGCAAATAGAAAGATACATAGCAATGAGAAGACCATTAAATCCAATGCAGCATCAGTTATGTTTTGCTTCTGATTTGAAGGAAAAATGTTAAAAAGTTTATAAGGAATCAACACTACTAGTGAGTAAGAAACTATTTATAAGACTATTTTTTGTCTATATGAACTGGAAGTTCCATGGATTTCTGTCTATCTAATAGAATATTTTAATACAATTTTGTATATTGCCTTTTAGGGACTCCATAAAAGTTAATTATTATGTGACTATACTGACTGTGCAATGATCTTTTAGAGGAAAAGCTTCACAACTATGCAATAGTGGGTGTTAAACCACAAACAGGGGAAAAATGACCTAATAGGTCTTTTCTGTGTGTTGTGGTTTGAATCTCTTAACAAACACTTTGATGTTCTCAGAACCAAAGGAAAATCATGAGAACATAAAGAAGGCAAACACAAAGTAATGTACAAAGATAAAAAAAGAAGAAGAGATATGGCAAGATAAAATTTTAGTAGGGCTGAAATACCTTTTCTGTTTCATTCATAAACCAGAACATGATAAAACCACAGGGGCCAGGAGAGGCACAGCCATTCCTGAGTGCTCCTACTACCAAGGTACTGTGAGTATAGAAATAGGTTTGTGCTAGGACCACAGAGACAGGAACTGGAGCACAGTTATAGAACTTAGAAGAGGTCTTGTGTCATGTGGATACCTAATCATTGTGCTACAATCATGAGAAAAGGGGGGATAGGCACTGTAAATTGCCTGGGCAAGGGTTCAAATTCATTCCTGCACTTAGGTCCCTACTAGTGCCTGTATTTTGCTAGTACATCTGATACACAGCATTTATCAAACATTTTGGGACACTACAAACGGGTAAATGGCTCCCATCTGCCAAATGCTCATTCTTATTATGAAGTGTGTCTTACCAAATTAAACTTTCCCCAGTTTACAGGTGTTGTGTTCCCTAAGAGCTCTCTTTTGTCTTTGTAAATCTAAGTGGTTTGAACATTCCCTACCTTGAAAGCTGTTTGGAGAAGAGGATTTGGATTGAAATAATCTCCAGAAGAGACCTGCAAGGGACATGCATAGTTTCTGTTATGTGCTGGGAAAGCAGGAAATTAAAAAGTATGGACAACAGGATGCTAAAAGAAGAGATCAAGAAGACAATAAAATGGGAATGAAAAGGGTTGGCAGTGCCAGTTATGCAAAAAAATGCAAATTGCTCACACTGTAATTGGCTGCTTTCCAGGCAGTCACCTTTGCAATCCTTACAGCATGGGAAAATGAAATAGAGATGAGGAGTCAAGGGCAACCTTGGACACAAATACCATGTCCAGACTTAGATCAAAAGCAGTTTAAGAACAGGATGGCACAACATATGTCCTAACTGAGAATACAGAGACAGACAAGCTGAGGTGCAAAGCAACTGACTGAGAGATTATGGATGTGATTAGTTATGAGAAATCTATGGTAGCAGTGCTACTGCCCTGGATTGCTCAAGTAGGAATACACCCAACAGAGGACTAGCGCAGCATAAATATGTGGATGACCAAGATCATCAGTGTGAGCTAATTGCCCTCCATGACATTGAAGAGTAGTAGAATTCTGTATGAGTGCATTTTCATACATGTCTGTGTGCATGTTGGTGAGTATTGCAGCACCGCATGACTAAGGAGGGGTTGAACTGAGAAACTTTTTATGTATAAATCTGTCTCAGTGCATAAATGTGAGCCCAGTGCATTCAAAAGAGTTTCTTCATGTATTTTGGAAAGGTTGTTAAGGAAGACTCCAAGATTTCAGCATTTACAGTCAAGGAATGGAGACATCTGCCATAAGGAAAAGTTGGAATAGCTTCACAGAAATGGGGGGGGGGGGGGNAGGTGTGTGTGTCAAAGAACTGTGCAGGTACAAAGGACAATAAAAATCCAATCCTTCATGGTTCGAGTTAGCCTTAGGAATCATACCAGAACTGATCTTTTGAGGGCATCTCAAAGCAAGCAGCTACCTGTAAGATAGCATGAAGTGTGAACAATTCATAGGCTAACTTCCAATCTTTGTGATTATGGTAGGATTTCCTTTGCCAACATCTGAGTAGGGGAGCGAGGGTTAACCCTTGAACACAGCGATAGCAGGCAAATCTTTCCAAACCAGTTTATCCCTGCTCCAGTAACTACACAATGTTCAGTGCCTGTGAGATGCAAATATCAAGTTTATGATTAACTGTGTTAAAATTCCATGGAACTGCAAGTACTTTTATTTGTTTGTATAATGAAATTGAAACAATGCACCCTTTCCTTACTATACTTTCACTTTACTAGCAGTTAAAAGTAAATCTTTCAGTAGATAAATGTGCCATATCCTTTTATGTCCCAGGAGTTTTATCTTCACATTCCCTAGTTGGACATACCTGTACACTATCTGCTAGGGAATATGCATACTACATGCATGCATGACCAGGGGAAATATTGTTCTATGGGAGATGGGGAATAGCCTAAACAAATATTTAACACTGACCACAAAGAAAGTCTGCTGGTTCCACTACAGAAATTGCACACTGGAGAAGAGACTTTTGCTAAGCAGGACACAAATAAGACAGTGACCTGGCTTATTCCTCTGGGTTCTGACACAGTCTTTCAGCAATTTACATCTCGAAGTGTCTCTAGTCTGTGACGCTAATGAAGCTACTCTTCATGAAACACATAACACTATAAAGATGAATGTATTCCTGTTTGTGAGACATTCCAAGTTTCAGTAGATATGTCTAGATATGAGGACTCTCCAGAGTTAACTAGGGATCCCATAAATGAAGGTTTTGGATATACCAGATTATTGTACTAACACTTACAATGCTAATAAACTTGAGGAGAGCAGAAGTTCAGTCCTTATCCTTAGAGTTCTGCTGCATTAGTCTTTGAGAGGTGCTGTCCCATATGATAAGTTGCAATATTATCCAGATGCCTTTTACTCTGTAGAGATTTCATTTCACTAATCCTTGCATCTGGCACATTTTCCCAGATTAAATTATGTGCACCTCACTTCTGCCAGGACAAGGGACAGTTTAATTCATCTCTGTGGCTGTTTGCATAGTGGAGCTGTGTCTGCCTCTTACAAACCAGGTTACTAAGTCATGGAAAGGGAGTATATGAACATCACAGGCACTGCAGTGAGGCAGACTGGCATGAAGCTGGCACCTCACCACCCCTGTACAAGGTTACTGTGCAACAATGCATTAGTCAGAATTAATTACTTGATTTATTTATTTATAAAGAGAAACCTTCTCCCAAGTTTCTCCCATGTGCTTTCTTAAATGGCTCTTAGGAGCTGGTATGGTCCATCTGTGGGAGGAAAGAATGAGAAGAATTGTAGTGACTTTACTAGGATTTATTCTGTGGCTTGCAAACTGGGCTCAGTGACCCACAGCAACACAGCCCTGAATTTCAAGGGAGTGAGTCTCTCCTTGAACCGCTCCCTACACAGCAAAAGCCTTGGAGCTGGAGTTGTGATCTTCAGGAAACTTCACCACTGGTCTCATGCCCTTTAGGAAATCTTGCTGTTACATGCAGACATTAACAGGCAGTAATGCCTGTTGCAAACACCCTAGTAGTGGGAATTGGCCCCCGAAATAGTGAAGTGAACCACTGATTAAGCAGACAGGTGGCTTTACCATGCACATCCACACACATATGCACATTGAAGAGGTGTATCTCAAGAGCATGCCCAAAAGAAACTTCTATGGAGCTGCCAAATCTGGAGGAAAGGATGGGCATAGCCTTTAAGTCAATTTCTGTGCTTGGAGATTGCACCGTTGCTACCAAAATGAGTTAGATATTCTGTCATTACTGCCAATTACACAATTTAGTTACAGGTCTTGATGATCTAATCTAAATTGTGACAGGCATGATATGTGTACATCTGAGCATTCTTGTATATGGACAGAAAGTGCACAGAATCATGCACTTGGATCAAAACACAGATACACAGGGAAGTGTGATAATACGGCCAAAACTTGCAAAAGAAGAAAAAGAAAGAGTGGGGGAAAGGGAAGAGCAAGGGAATGGAGGAGTTTCAACTTACGGACCATATAGGAAATGGTTAAGTCACTTTCTGTATTTCTTTTCTTTACTATACACTTGGATTTATTTATTTGATTGTTATGTTTATAGATTACCTCCAGTTATCCTTTCAGACCTTAAGCTTTCTGTGATTTCATAGGACACTTCAGGCTAGAAAAGACCTCATCAGGTGTCTAGTTTAACCTCCTATTAGAACCTCAGTCAGGTAAGTGATCAGACCAGGTTGATATAGGCTTTAGGGACTTTTTGTCCCTCCAAATAAGTTACTTGATCAATCAGGTGAATTCTGTGAATTGAAATTATTATAACTGCCATTGTAACTAGTCTATCATCTAGACTAGTTTTAAGTGTTCCTCAGAATGGTACTTGTACCTCTTCCTTTACAAGACTATTCAGTGGTATATCACATTCTGGCAAGAAGTTTATCCTAGTCATCTGGCTCAGTTTTACCCTGCTCATGTTCACCCATATACTGCAGTTATAATCTACTATCCTATTCCTCTCACCATGTCACTTCATCTTCTAAACTGTACATCATATCTCTTTTCACATCTCCAATAATGTTCTCTGTAGAGGCAGTGAGGCACCATGAAATCCACTATCCATAAGGGTACAAGTTAAAAGAAAGGAGCCACCTGCTTCTGTATGATTGTGTATAGTAAAAAAATAACAGAAGTATATTCTCCTGAAAATGATGGTTAATTATATGTGTGTCCAACACAGTCTTAAATATTACCTTCAGTGGTTTTTTCCACATAACATAGTTGCATAAAACAAACTCCATTCCCAGCACCAGGTCTAATTCCTGGAAAATCAATGGTAGTCAAGGCAGGTGAGCCATGATTTGTTCTCCCATGGATTCATCACTCATTGAAGGATACAATGAGAAAGAAATTATATTAGAACTTGCAGAAACATCAGCAGTCATATTAACACTGTAACATATGTGCTTACTGTGAGTTTCTAATGACATAATTCTTCAATAAATGTGGGGGGTTTATAGCAATAACAAACACAGGATGTATGTCTTAGTATCCCAGCATAAAATATTTTCATGTACAAATTCTAAGTCAGCAAATTAATCTTCCTATGCACTGTCATTGAATTATTATTAAAATAATGAAAAAGATAAGATAACAAGGGAAGAGAGACTGGCAATGATCTACTAAGCACCATTTGGTAACTATTAATATGATTTGAGATGAAAGGTGAAAGCCACAATCTGTGTATAAAATGAAGACCACATTTTAGAATCACTATCCAGAACAGATTTCCTTCATTTAGAATTGAGAATGATTACTATAGATATTTAATTTTGACAGAAATTTGTCTAAATAGAAGTGGCCATTTGCAATATTTGGAAGTAAATGAAGGCTATAAACTATACCATATTCTTGTGTATAGAGGCTAGAGCTGATAAGAAGCTTTAAACTGATACCCAGTTTTTCTAGTGGAATATATTTGCTGTTCATTTCTGACAGAGTGCACTCCAATAGCCAGGCAAGCAGATTCAAGAATTCACCTTCATTGGATTTTTTACATGCCCTGTTAACCTCGACTCTCATTCAGTCATGGATTTCCCAGCCTGATGGACTGGGAACAGAGGGAGAAACTCTAAGAGTACAGTAATGTTCTGGTGATACTCAGTTCAGCCCTGTGGCTGCTGAACTCTTAAGGGCTGCATTTACCTATTTAAAATCTGCTTCCTTTAACTAATATCCAATGGTGTCACTGCAAATAGCTACATCACCTGGCATTTTTCAAATTGTTTCAATTGCAAATTTTATAGACAGATGAGTCCCTTGGGGAGAGCTATGAAAATAACAAATGTCTTATACGAAAGAACAATGACTCAGGTGACTCACTCCCTGCATAGAGGATGGAAAATGAAAGGGTAAGCCCTTGAATAAGAACTGACTGAGACCTGAGTGAGACCTGTTACTGGGATAGTTAGCTAAAGTCTTTTCATTTATACATTAATGAACCAGAAGATCAAAGACTTTGGCTAGGCCTATTACCATGACTGCAACATTGCCTTGCTATGCAATAATGAACTCATTATTAGCTGCTTTCATAAATTACATGTGGTAGACTATTTTATTTTTAATACTGTATATAAAGCATAAAAACAACTACAATGTTATTTTAGAAAATTTTAATTGCTAAGCATACACTTTCATGTAATAAGCACATTCTTACTTTCAGCTGTTTGCTGCTACCAATTCTGTCCTTCCAGTGGAAATCTCCTGACAGGTGGCAAACCTTCCCTTATTTTGTGGAAAAAAAGGGGAAATAAATGACTAAATTACCAAAGTGGACTTGAAGTGTGTTGAATCACTTAAGAAAAATCTGAAAAATCTACCTCACGGGTAGGAAAAACAGATCAACATGCTAAGATTACGTAAGATTGAGAAAAACAAATATTCTAGCACTCAACCTCACACCACCTTTTTTGTGCCATTGTGTTTCTGCCATTTATCATATTAGGGACAGATATGCCTGGATCCATCATTGCAGAGTTGATGTGTAGCTTGAATGACTGTGTATTTAGGGCTGTGGAGTTGATTTTAAGAAATCTGGAGTGCATTTCTCTTTCTGTTGCAGACTTCCTGCAACACTATATGCAAGTTATATGATATTTATCTTTCAGGTCCAGATCTGTAAAACATTGTATCATTTTACACAGCTGCTGGGAGAATAAATGTATAAATGGTCAAAATCTGTAGTCAAGAAAAGCTTACAAATACACATCTGACTGACACTTTCAAATAACACTGCAGCAGTTCATGAAGGAAGTTGTTGATTGTTACTGTTGGCAGTAAGACGTGATATGAAGAAAAGCCTTGTCACAAATGGACAAGTTATTATGTGGGCATGTTAGTATATGCTCTCTTTTAAAATGGCATAAGAAAGAAAGGTACTTTATCTGTTGGCAAAATTTCTAATGCAAAAAAGATATATTCACATTTATTTATGACCCACTCAGAAGATCTGACACTGCTGAGGTGAAGTTTAAGCTTAGGAATTAAGCCATCCAGTTGCTACAGCAACACAAAGCAATTATTCACTGCTCTGGGAAATGGGGTAAACCTGACACATTGATTGCCATCCACCCCCCCATGCACACCCTCCTGCCACCTAAGTTTTTTTACTTAATGATTTACCTTCACGATGGTATCCAGATGATTCAGAACTCAGATGAAAATTAGGGTGAGTAAAATCCCATCGAACAGTTTATTCAAAAACTCTTTTTGCCTGGAAATTTTTCCATGTGCTTCATTAATTTGAATAGCTCTGCAAACTCTTGTCAACCCCCACAGTTCTCACCAAGTATTCACCAAAGCTTTTGTTTCCAGCGTGACTATTCATAATGTCTTATTCATCCTGTGACCTCAGTAGCATGTTATGGTTGTTTTTCTCCCTAACTGAATGACTTGAGAACCCACAAAGAACTAAGAAGGCTACAGGAACACTTCCACTGTAAATACTCGTGCATGTCAGAGCATGTCATTGCAGAAGTGCATGCAGCTAGATGGATGTTTATGGCTTGTCTCTATTTCACAAACACTACAGTAAACCAAATGGCAAGCCAAATGCAAGGACCAGCAAGTACAGTCCCAGGTTGTTATTAAAATATACATTCCCGAACTTCAAAGTTCCCTTGAGAAAGACACGGAGAAACTCATCATTGCTTCACTAATATGCAGGATCTATGCAGTACAGTTTTGCTGGCTCTTCTTATGTCCTAGAGAGAAAAAGGGATGTGGCTGAGAGACTTTCGACTAGGTGCATTTCCCCAGGAAATGCTCACAGCCTCTGAAAAAGGTGCATCAGCCATAGGAGCTACAATGTTGCGGTGAGTGACAAGGGGCGCTGTCATTGCCAGTGCCAGTGCTGCAAAGTGCCTCATATATGCTCTGTCTCTGAAAATCTTTCAAGGGGATTTTAGTGGTGAACAAGACTTTGGTCTAGACATTGAACTCTTGTTCGTAAACAAACAGAGTTTACTATAGTGTCTATGAAAAACAAAAAAAAGAGCAAGAAAAGAGCCTCTTAACACCCAACACCCAAATCTAAAAGCAGAGGGCAAACTCAGAACACATGCCATCAGCTTCAAGGACACCAGATAGTGTAGCCCAGCAATCTATAGCACAGCTCCATGCCAGGAGCAGTGCCCATCTGAGCTGCTTTCTGCAAATCCCATTCTTCTTTGTCACTTCAGTTCTGATACGCTCTGAATCACAGAAGTTCCTCGGTAACCTTTGGGAGGCAGAGTCCTCTCCTTCAGGTTCACCCTACTCCTGCTTCACCCCACTCCAGCACTAGATTTTGTACCCTGCTAGGACGTTAGATTAACCTACCACTCTCTATGTCAGTGCAAGACTGTCTTCATTATATTTTGTGAGTCTATGAAACATCAAAAGCAGTTTCCCCTCATAACTTTGAGCCCATTATCTATCACTAATGCCACTGCTAAACATCAGGAGTCCAAATTGCTCCAGCCCAGCAATGGGCTACGCTTCCACTGCCTCCAGTTGGCTGGTGTAGGGAAGAGGCAGGATATCTAGACCTGTCCCAAATCTTAATATTACCTTTTCTTCCACCTGCCCATGCCTGAGATTGGTAATGAGAAAGATATTCATTCCTTTGGTCTCAATACAAAGCTTGCTGTCACTTTGAGTGCTAGCTTATTTCTCTCCACCTGTAATTAAAATGTCTAGGGAAGGGCAGCACAGTCTTAAACTGCATGCCTGTCTTGAGATAAAAACACTTTTTGTTGGATTAACTCTTCTGCACACACACTGTACAATTTGCATTCCTGTATCGCAAACAACTATTTCCTGCACCCCTACTGTCCCATCAGAACTGTGACTCTTTCTAAATCAATGTTCACACTGACCAGTCAATAGTCAACTTATCCTCTGAAAAAATCATTCCCCAAGATATGTGAATCAAGCAGCTCCAAGTGGAAAGCAGGAATACATTTAGCCACAAATACTACAAGTTTTATTTCACTTGGGTAGTGGATCAGATGAGAGCTTCAATTCTTCTAATAATTTTCCTTCTCCTGTAAATACATCCTACTGTTAAGGTGCTTGGAGAGTGAAGAAAAGAACACTCCTATGAATTGTTTCTAAAATGAGGGCAAAGTTCTAGGTAGAAAAAGACCAAACTAAAAAAGATTTTTCAATTCATACTAACAAACAGATCTTGAGCCATAATATGTACTGTTGATAATCCTTGAAGTATTTGGCACAAACACATGAATGGCTCTACCACTATAATCACAACCGTGGTGTCATGGGTTTGGCTGAT
>VWZD01012289.1:1380-28445 GCA_013396695.1 Sakesphorus luctuosus
AAGGATGTATTGCATTTTATTCTACAAAACAAATCTTCTATCACAGTAATCATTATCTAGAAAGAGAGAGAGCAAAACTCATAGGAAAAATATCACTTTTTGCACCACTGAAAGCTGCTCATTCTTCCAGTTATGAAGGTGATATCAAAATAGAAATAGAGTGGAATAGATTTTATCTGTGCTGGATATGTCACTAAATTACTAATAATGCTAAAACTAGTGATAACTATTTTAGAAAAAAAAATTGGCTATATGGCTAGACATGTGTGTAAAATCGGTAATACTTTCATTAATTTTCACTATTTAATAAATTACAAATGTTTCTCCCTAATACTGTATTAGAAAGTAATTTCTCAGAATCAAGCAAAGATTGAATGAACATGTCTCATATTTAAACAACCTGAAAATCATTTAAGCAGCAAAAACATTTTACTGCTAAATCGGCATGGCTTGTCCTTAAGCATGTAGACATACTGATTGTTTACTATATATACAAAAAGAATTAGTTGATGAAGTATGCATAATATCTAAATAATTGGATTAAATAGTCATTAAATAACCATTGCGGTATTTTCCATGTAGAATTTTGAATTCTGTCACTAAATATATAGATGAGATTAACAAAAGCTTGTGAAATCATGCCATTTCTACCTGATTTAACAAAGTAAAATTAGAGAAGTAAAATTTAAATGTCTATTTCAAGATTTTCTCAACATTTCTCATTTTTATTTTGAACAATTGTTTTATTTAAGAATCTTCTTAAATTGATTTTTTGCTAAAATTATAAACAAGAGAAGGTAAACTTTTTAAAAATATCTTGTTGTAAGACAAAATTATTTAATTATACTCAAACCAAAATATTTTCAGGTTTTAATTTGATTTGGAAAATGAATTTTTTAAATTTCTTTTCCTGAAAATGTCTGAATTTCAAGACCTTTAATAAATTGGATGAAAATCAAGTACAGCTATGCCTCCACTAGTATTTTTTTTTTGTTTGTTTTTGCATGCTTTCTTTTAAGGTAAAATGTCAAAACACATTTTTATCTGAGTCCTTTCATTGTAAAAGGAGACATGCCAAAATGTATTCAAATGCCCCTCCCCAGTTTCAGAAATTATTAGAGGGAGAAGAGGAATGATTAAGATAAGAACTTTAGGAGAGGAGTACTGGCAAAAAGAAAAGAAAAGAAAAAAGAGTTTATTTTCCTTGATCATGATGTCAAGTCTTTCTGGTATTTTCTNTACTTCCATTATAGTCTTCCTTTGAAATACATTGTAAAATATTTGTAGAAACTTTGAAGTACCTATTTATATTCAAATCCATGAAGTCCACATTATATTTATCTTCCAGCTCCTATAAAAAGAAATATATTATGTTTTCTACTTGACTTACTCATTTGAACTTTAATATTGCAGTTTGTCAGCCTGGTTTAGCATAATAGAGACACTAACATATTTTATACCTTTTAATGACAGAAGTTGTTGATGAGATATCCATAAGACTGAACAGCTCAATTATTACATAGCTAAAAACATATTTTAAAATTTCATTCAACTGCATTTTATTAATCCATGGAGGAAAAAAAAAACAAACAATAAAAGAACAAAAGAAGGTAGTATACTGTGATGTGACAAAAGGTACTATTCATATGCTACTGGTAAAGCAGAGTGTTTTGGAAAGTTTTGCAGGTCTACAACTTAGATTAATGGTGTCTAGGATTTGAAGCAATGATTGCCATTTCAATGTCTATGAAAATGTAGGGTCAAACTAAGGANGCCATCTACATTTACCAAATTGGAAACTTTATTGCTTTTAAACACAGATCAGATTCTTTAAGAAATGAGCTATGAGATTACTACTAACAGTATTGCCAAATTGCAGAGCATTATAAAAATTATCTTTACCCTTAAGTTGAGTAAAAGACAGTACTTCCATTATAGTCTTCCTTTGAAATACATTGTAAAATATTTGTAGAAACTTTGAAGTACCTATTTATATTCAAATCCATGAAGTCCACATTATATTTATCTTCCAGCTCCTATAAAAAGAAATATATTATGTTTTCTACTTGACTTACTCATTTGAACTTTAATATTGCAGTNTTAATGGTGTCTAGGATTTGAAGCAATGATTGCCATTTCAATGTCTATGAAAATGTAGGGTCAAACTAAGGAGAAAGTTATATTTCAAGAGCACAGTTTGAATAGTGTGTAGCTTTCCCAACCACTTCTTGACATGGGACTTGTGTATGCCATTGACTGGCAGATTCTTCAAAACACCAAATGTGTTGATCTCCCTACTCTTTTATGACAGCAAAGAAACACAAACCATTTTTCTTACACTTTTCCTACCCTGAGGAAAGTTTATTACATCCAGGTGTCTTATGTAGATCTTATCTTTTCTTGTTAAACAATTTACCATGATATTGTAACGGTAAGAATGTTTGCCTGAGGATCTTCTGCAGCTCCAGAGATCAAAAAGGATTTTTTTTTTCAGAATTATTTGCATCATCTTCTCTTCAAAGTCCTAGCTCTTTGCAAAGAAAATAGTAGTTATTATCACAGGGTAAGTGCACTGGAATAAATTAAGGAAATATATTTTTAAAACATAAGCTACAAACCACTTATTCACACTGTGAACATTTCATCTGACTCACGCAACCTAGATGAAAAATCTTTAGGTGAATTAACATAGAGTTTAAAATACCCAGTGTTGCCAGTAGTAAATTCATTCACAAATGCCTTATAACACATTGCTTTTGTCATTATAGTATTTGTTTTCACACATTAAAAATAATAGCAGTAATGATACTTACACATGTAAAGGTTTCAACTAATTAATACTTCAAATAAGAATTCTAAAATACTAAGTTACAAGAGCTGGAATATCAATCCATCACTTTTAGGAAGAAAAAAATGAGTTATGGAACAGAATCTGTAAGGTGATAATTCCAATTTGCTTTGGACCTGAGAGGTGGAGCCATCTGACTTTTTCAGCCACATTGTTATACTCAGAAGAAGATACAGGTATATATGGATCTTTTATTTTTTAACTCATTTTTACTAGAATTTGCTGCACTGACAAACACACACAAAAAAATGTTAAAAAATCCTGACTATTTGAGATCTTCCGATAGGGTAATGGTTATGCAAGAAATCAAATACTCTGAGCCAAATGCTCAGTCACTGTCTAGAAGGTGAAAGATTTTGTATTTCATATTATGTCTTCAGGTAGATTAGGTAATATTCTCCACACTGCTGTTCTGCTCAGTTCTCAAGTTCTCATAACCAGCTGGCTTATGCTCCTACATGAGCACTCCAGCTCAGGGCAGTCTGTCTCATTGCTGTTGTCTTAAACCACATACAAACCAGCTAACTATTGCAATTGTATACAAGAGCTTGTCTTGAACTTGTCTGCATCTCGAAGAACAATTTCTATTTCATCTTGGGTTGAGCTGGCAAAGGTCTTATCTATGTAGGATTTTGTCAATTCTGCAGAAGGAGTCCCCAGAAAGTCCAACTTCTTCCACAGGATTGAAATCAACACATTGAAATATACAGTTTAGTCTAAGCCCTGCAGGACCTGCCTAAGGGAGTCTTCAAGTCAGTCCAAAACTCCCACCTGGAGAGCTCCTGCACTGGTTGATCCAATGCTTCATTGCAAAGGCAGCTAGCACTTCGACCTCCTTTCAGGTCAGTCCATCATACAGCAGTCCACTATCTAGTCTATGCAGATGAGTAACTAATGAATTTTTGGACCACCTGGGGAATTAATGGCGCAAGTGCAGGAGATGTGCATATAGCCATTGCCCTGATAACTAGACACACCTCTTTAACAACAAGACCAACTGAAATTTAACATTTATGTCTCCCAGATTCCATGGTTCTTGCCAAAAATTGTATTAGAATTCCAGGTGACATTGTTAAAATGCAAAATTTTATCTTCTTTTCCTTAATGAATTAAATGATCTTAAAAAGCTTTTAAAAACTTAAACAGGATCTCCAAAGTAATCTGCTTAAAAATTACACTAGTATTCCCAAATTTATTCACTGTTTTAGGAAAAGTCTAAGTTATTTCTAGTTCATGAATCTCTGAGTGCATTTAATGTCCATAGTATTAGTGTTTCAAGCCATTAACCATTTTTAATTTGAAAGCCACCTTGGTTGATTAACTTTCTCCTTTGGGCTACCTCAGAAATCATCTTCAGCTTTTCTGCTTGCATCACTGTAGGCATCTGGAATATAGGTTAATGACCACCTCAATTTATATTTCTTTTAAATTCCTTTTTTCCTGAGCAGTGTTAATCTGCACAGTGCATGCTCCTCCTCTCACTTCACAGGACACACAACCCCATTAATTCGATCTCCTCTCCACTTTTGTCATCTGCATTTATTCCTTTGGCAAACCCTTTCCATATGCTTTTTGCCTTCACTGGCAATTGTCTATGGACCTTAAGTTACCTTTCCTTCCCTAACTCTCAGAATCTTTTTCTTTCTTTTTTCCCTTCTCACTGTATGACTTCTTTTTGTACAAGACTGCTTCATTTCAGGTTTATCTTGATGGTTTTTTTTTTTCATACTCCCACATATATAATGTATTTCTTCAATCTGGAAAGTATTAACTGGAGCCTTCAATTAAGGGATTTATTTAAACCAACTTAGGATACGTTATTGCATACACTAACCTTGTGGTTTGAGTGGCTGAAGGATTATTCAGATGATGAAAATATTCCTGATAAAAATAAACCGTATTGTCTTTGGGGAGTAGCTGGAATTTTCTGGGATAAGAGGGGCAAGGGGAGGGAAGAGGAGGAGAGGAAACATTATGACTTACATGTCTCTTACTAATTCCACTTGGAATTATTATTAGGAGTAATAATAATTAAAACTCAAATAGTTTATTGATACTTGTTTCATTTTATAGATAAAATGTATTTTCTGGTAGTAAATAAAATTGAAGTCAGTAGTTTGAACTGATAAGAATCAACAGCAACGGTTTTGATCCATGGCATTGCTGCTGTTTTAACCTTGGAGTTAGATGTGGCAAGAGTCTAATGGCACTTGTACATAGAGGTTGATTTTTAAGCAATTTATCATTATCATGAAAATACTCTGTAGGAGTCTATACTTTAGGCTGAACAGGAAATTGATAAAGATCCTCAGTGGCTATGATGTCATTTGAAATGATACTATACTGAATAAATATTGTAACCTTGACATGAAATTGAATTTTGTGCAACATCTTGCATCCCTTTTTATTTTTTTTTAGTATTTTTGTTACTCCCAGCTGGCTTCTTAACAGATTGAAACATTTTTGTTATGCAGAAACCCATAAACCTATTATTACACAATTTAGACAATTATAGCTATTCTCTCTATGACATGTGCCCCTCACTCCTATTAATATGTACATAATCAAGTATCAAGCTGATATTATACCCTTGAATGTACTTATCTGCTGAAGGATACAAACATATTTTTTTCACTGTGATTGTTGTCTTTGGAGGATGACATGATTTTCTGATGCTTTACGTTTTGGGATTTTTTTTTTTTCCTTTGCTGTAGAAAACTTTTGTCTGATTTGTTTGGGACAAGTTGTCCCTAGAAGGCATTGTACTTTACTGCCTCCAGTACCACTCGATGTCTAGTGTAATACATCTTTCATTTCACCTGGGTTTGCCCTTTGCAACAGCAAGCCTCTTATGTAGTGAATCCCACTGAAGGAAGACTGTTTTGTTACAGGTCATGGATCTTCAACCAAGCTTTTAAAGGCTGGGTAAGAGCAAGGTACTCTGTGATACTTAACTATACCCGAGAGGAGTTCTTCATGAGATTCTGCATTAAACATCCCCTTTCTCTGTAGATATCCTACTGAAAAAGTTTTTCCTCAGCAGCAACACAGAATATAAGTGGTGCTTGATGTACGGAAGGAAAGACGAGGCAAGTCATGTGCCTCTCTTTGTTACACTGTGGCATACTGGCCTTTCTGCTCCATAGGAAGCCTAGATCATGCTGCCTCTAGACCACATGTAAGTCTGAAATCACCCATGCCTGTAACATGGCTGCCAGGTCTCTCCCAACACATGAGAGAACAGAGCAAACAGAAAGAGAAGAGTTCCCTTCTTTCTAATTGTTTAATAAAGTAGTAGATTTAGGACATGCTGATAACAAGTGATTCTACCTTCTTGAATATCCACAGGAAAAAGTCACCAGTCTAACAATTATATGGAGTGACTTTCTGATGAGTTTTGTGATATAGAAAATTAAGAATGTAACAGTAGTGGATTCATATCCATAGGAGACAAAAATGAAGGTAAAAAATTGTATCATGGTTCTTAAAAAGGGGAAAATGGTATATAATGACAGGAGTGGGATAATTTATTTTCCTTATTATTTCAGATAGGAGACAAAAAGTGCTTATTACATAAGTACAACACATAGAAAATGGAATAGCATTTCAGTACATTCTACCATTATCTTAGGAGTGTTCAGCCACTTTGTGAATCACTTGGCTCAAGAGTCTTAACTTTCTGCAATTAGTTTAATTGTCTGAACTGACATTATGATCAATAGTAAGTGATTGACAGATGCCTTTGTTGAGAGACTGGACAGGAGTTTATATAGTGTTCTGCCTTCTCTTTTCAGTCTGGATATTTTGAATCTGACATTGAACCAAAGGATGAAGAGACTCTTCTTCCTAACTGTGGCAACACGCATTTGTCTACCTTTATATTTTTTTTAACATAATGTTGAAAAACTGCATATTTTCCTGTTTTGTATGACAAGAAAACAATCTACAAAGCTGACTCCTAGCTATTTAATACATTTTTTTTCAGATATCTTTTATTTCAGACACTGATCTATGTGACCTGCTCCTCACAATAGAGTTTCACAACAATTTCAATGAGAAATTTTTTTACAATTTTTTACTTGTTGATGGTGTTTTTAGCCACCTTGATTTTCAGATTAAAGTTATATTTATTTCTGTGTTCACCCTTATTATAGTATCATATCTTCATGAAAAATTTAACTTGCCTAATTATAAATAATTAAGTAATGAGGTAGCAGGAGTACCTTTTTTTAAATATTGATGAATAATACCTAGGTCTTAGAAAAGATGTTTAGCTTGTTTGAGTTTTAACTGATTTTTTTCCGTTTTTTTTTTTTGGGGGAGGGGAGAATCAAGCACCTTCTTCCTAAAGGTGGGAATCAAATGACTGCGAGGGAGGAATAGGAAGCTCCATCTTTCATTCCAGAGTTGGTCAAGTGTGCCAGATGCAAGTGTCAGTGTCATACTCACTCTTTAATATGAAAAAATGGATGATACAGGAAAAAGGTAGGATTTGTTTCCAAATCTTCTCTATGAAGTTTAGTCCTAAACAGCTTCATGTAAGATGAATAAACCTTTTTTAGAGTTCTGACTAGAATAAGTAAAATATCCAAAAAGTGTGTTAAGTGTCTTTGACTCACATAGCTTTGATAACACTAATTTAGTACTGTACTGCTCAGTTGTGAAATCTGGATTTTCCCAGGAAATTATTAAACTATAGAACTTAGTATACAAAGCATTTCCTCTGTACAAGATGTATATATAACAGTATTGCAGATGCTGCAGGGAAACCTTTATTATTAATTCAAGACCTTACGGATTTTATTTTGTCATACTCATTGCATTCTTTCACTGTAAGAAATAGCTTCTTTTTTACAAAATGTATTATCATTTATGGGATAGTCTTACATAGCTACCATATAATTTGTCCCTTTATACTCTTCTCCACTTTTCCTGTCAACTTTTTTACTTGCATTTTATCTCTTCTCATCTTCAGTCTATATTTTTATATTTGTATAATCTTTTCATTGCTACTAGCAATGTTCTTTTTTTTACCACAGTCTTTTTACTATTTAAGCACTACAGAAGACAGAATTTATACCTAAGAGCTGCTTCAATTTTTGCTTGCCTATTCAGATAAAGATTCAGTACTTTCACTGAAGTGAGTTAGCTTATAAATACAATATTCCCCCCACTTTTTTTGACTTGAGTATGAGACAGGATTGAAAAAAAGAAATACTATGAAATGAATAAGTGTCACTAAAACAATTTAACATTCCTACTGCCCCTGCAAATATCCTTTCAAAGTTACTTCAGTACAGCTGCAGTTTGTGCTTTTTTAATCCATTAGTGAGTGTATGGACCTTTACACAGCCTTAACCAGCTCCTAATTAAGACTGGAAAAAAATATTTAAAAGGCACACTTTGGATTACATAGCAGAAACATCTGCCTAGTTTAATGGGTGGAAGATTACAGAGAGTGTCAGTAAATGATCAAATCTACTTTGCACTATTTTTTTTAATCTCTGCTGTCAGAGACAATCACTTATTACACTCAGTTTCAGTGGCTAAAAGTATAATATAACTAGTGGGTTTGTAGCTAAATAAGTCCATCACTGAGAATACTGTAAGCAACTTTTAATAAGCACAAAACAGCTCCACATTTTACAGGTATCTACAATGGGTTACAAATTATTTCAGGAATAAGAATATTCCCACTAAAAATATCTTTCTTGAAAAGTTTCAATTTATAGATGAGACAAACTTAGGGAGACATCTAAACTGTGTACCACAGGTAGGTTACATACATGAGGAGAACTATTTATAAATTCCTTTAAATTTTTAAAAAATAAGCATTTGCATTAAAAAGAAAAATATTCACAAAAAATTTTTAAGCATATGTTTTTGACTCTCACAAGATAGCAACAAAATAGACCTTTTTTTTTTTTTTGGCAGTGATTTTTCAACCTCAATGAGTGGTTTGTTTCCTGAAAAAATGCAGGCATGCCCAATTTGTAAAGAAGTTTACTTTAATCTGATGAGTAGCATTGTCTGTGTTCCATGGAAAAGTCCCTAAGTATGTGTTTAACTTCAAGTTTCAGAAATAGTTTAGATAGTCTGAAAGCACAAAGCTTAAAACATTTTGACTTCAGAAAGAATTTATAATATAATAGAATAATATATAGTATTCTATTGCTTATCTCTGTGTTAAGTTGAGCTGGTAAATTGCCAACTGGCCAACAGAGAGAGACAGAGAAACCCCCCACAACTCTGAGGAAAAAAAACCCAAACCTAGAACTAACACTTAAAATAGCGAACTTTTTATATTTTGCATAGAAGAGAGAAAATTAAAAACAGAATATGATATAACACATATATATATACAAATGTGGAAAAACCCCACCTCCACCACCAACCACTGAGTTGCTCACCCAAATAATACAGATTCCAACCACCCAGACCACAGAAACACCCCAACAGACACCCCTAAAGGACATCCAGCAAGAGAGGAGAGAAATTAACAACAAAATTTGTACTTTTCGAACCAAACAGCTGTGAATCGGTGACGTGATCTAACTCTCCCAGAACTGTGAAAACATGTTCACACAGCATCGGCCATGAAGAGGACTGGCCGAAGTCCTTCCTACACCTGTTTTTAAACTTGCTATGATATCAGATGATACGAAATATCTCTTTGGTTGCTTAAGTCAGGTGATGCTTGTCCCCTTTAATCTACATAACATTTTCAGGGCCTACGAAACTGAGGCCTAGTAAAATTAAGGCCTAAACTACCACATAAACTAATAATATCATATAAACTAATATATAATACATTATATCAATAAATAAATATTATTTTTAAGAATCATATAATGGTTTGGATTGCAAGGGACCATAACAATAATTCAGTTCCAAACTCCCTGCCATGGAGGGAAATCATATAAATATATTTATATAGTAAATATATATTTTATAAATGAATTAAATCATTTCCCAAAGCCAGGGGGAATGAGTCTGTGACTGGAGGTTTTTAAACTGAGATTGGACGTGGCACTGAGTGCCATGATCTAGTAAACAGACTGGAGTTGGACCAAGGGTTGGACTGGATGATCTTGGAGGTCTTTTCCAACCCAATCGATTCTATGATTCTGTGATTCTGTGCTTCTATGATTCTATGATGTGCTGTAATGGGCAGGTGCAGCCTTTCAGGAGGGACAGAGAAGGCAGACAAGGCAGGGATGTGGTACTGAATGTAAGGGAGTGATTGGATTATATGGTGCTTGCAATTGGTGATGACTGTTGAGAGGTTCTGTGTAAGGATGATGGGGTAAACAAATAAAGTCTACCCAGCCCTTGCTCTTGTGGGTGATTTTAATGTCACAGATGTTAACTGGGAGTACAATATAGCAGACAGAAACAGATCCAGGCAATTCCTGAAACATGTTAAAAATAACTTTTTAAATAGGTGCTAAGGAAGATGACTAGGAAGGATGCCCTCCTAGATTTGTTGTTCACAAACAGAGAGGGAGTTGTGGGCTAAGACTGGTGCCTATCTTGGTCACAGTGACGATAAAGTAGTTGAATTTCAAATCACTGGTGAGAGGAGTAAAGCTAGCAAAATTTTGGCCCTCTATATGGACAGAATGGACTTCAGACTAATGAATAACCTAGTTAGTAAGGTCCCTTGGAATTTGCCTTCAAATGCATTGATGCACATGAATGCTGGTCAGATTTTTTTAAGAATTATTTGTGTATGGACTTTGGAAGCAAGGACAGGCAATGCAGGAAGACTACAGAGATGCTGTTTGCCACTGTAGGGAGAAAAATTTACGGCCAATGCTCGATTAGAGTTCTGTTGCCCATGAAGGGCAAGAGAAAGGGTTTTTAAAAATATGTTAATAGCAAAAGTTACAAAGTAAAAGTGCAAAACAAAGCAAAACAAAAATATTTTAGCATAGCCAAATTAAAGTCTGCAGTGTTACATCAGACATAAACTTGTCCCAGTTCCTTTAGCATTTATTTGCTTAATTTTTTACTGTGTGGCCTGATATACACATGGTCCCAGTAGAAAACATGTTGGACAGCAGCTGCATTTTCTCAGTCATTTACAAGGGGAGATGAGTGGACTGTGTCCAAAACGCTACTATGCAGCTGCAACAAGATGGGGTTGGCTATTTAGTACCATGACATTTGTGTGTTTATTTTCATATTTGCCTTGTAGTAGGTTACTCCTCCCATGAGAACGCTGAGTTGTCTTTCCAGCAACTCCTAAATGTTCAAGTAACTATATAGCATTTAATTATTTGTTGTCAATGACAATGAATAGTAATTAATCACTAAAAATGAAAAATGTGAGAGGAATACAATGTATTGAAATGTTCAGCATGCAAATTTAATTTAAAATGTAATTTTTTACGAGACAATATTTTATTTGAAATCACACTTTCTACAATTTTGATCTGATAATTTTATTTATTTTAGACTATGAATTTATCATTAAACACTTTTTTGTGGTCAGTGTCAATCAGCATTGTAGTGAGACACTTCAACATTGTGGAAATATGTGCTAGTAAGGCAAAACAACTTCAACTTTTATTGACTTTTCAGATATGATAGGCTGTTTCCACTGAAAAGTATGGAGAACTGCAGTTCTCTTAGAGTGAAATTTTCTCAGCTTCCATGTTGTAACATTGACTTAAAATTAAACATTATCTCTAAATATGTACAATATTTATGTAGTAAAAGCATCTGAAATGTCATTATTTCAGTTAGCAATTATTCTGTTTACACCTACAGCAACAGGTAGAATTATTTTTTTATGTAATCCTTAATCTCATATACCATGATAATCTAATGTAAATCTCTCCTGTATAACATTGCTATTCTGTGTGACCTCACAATCTTTGCTCAATATAGATGTGAGTCGATCCATATCTTTTCTTCATTTCTCAGCTACCCAACCTTTGTTTGTGTTGCAACTCATGCATGGAACTGAGACCTTCATCAGAAGTCCACTATCAGGAAACGTCATCATCATAATGGCTATGCTTTGTGAACAAAGATTTGGGAAGGGCACTACCCACGCTTACTGCAAGTGTGCTCATGGCTATAAAGGCCGATGCAGCATAGGCAAGTCCAGTTGCAAAAGGCACATCAAAGCATCTCCTTAGGCAATATTGGTGAGAAATGGTTCTTTCTGCATTGCCTTTTCTCCTCGAGACTGATTCTGCATGTGTTCTAAAAGGAAGAAGCAGCGTCGTAAATGGTGTGTCTCCATGAATCCTGATTGGAGGCCAGAGTGGACCATTGATGGCAGTCAGTATGGCCAAGGCTGAGGTGTTGTTTCAGGGAGTTCTTATATATCTTCTTCGGGGATCCTCTCTTGTGCCAGCCGGTGGCGAGTTCACCATAGAGCACAATCTTCGGGAGGCGGTGATCCTCCATCCTGGAGACATGCCCTGCCCAGTGCAGCTGCATTCCCATCAGCATGACCTCGATACTGGTGACCCCTGCCTGTTCAAGAACAGACACATTGGTCACATAAACAGTCCAGTGGATGTTTAGGATTGAACGGAGGCAGCGCTGACGGAAGCATTCAAGCAGCTGCAGGTGGCAATAGATGACCCATGATTCAGACCTATATAAAAGAGTAGACAGTACAATGACTCTGTAGACACTGATCTTTGTACTTTTCTTCAGGTGTTTTATTGGACCAGACTCTTCTGTGAAGTTTTCCGAAGGCTCTGTGTGCCTTTGCTAGCCTGTTGTCTATCTCTTTTTCAATCTTACCATTTGAGGAAATGATACTTCCCAGATAGGTGAACTGCTGGAATGACTTAAGCTCTGATTCACCTATGGTGATGTGGGGATAATGGAAGACTTCCTGAGGTGCAGGTTGGTAGAGAACTTCTGTCTTCAAGCTGACTTTCAGCCCCAAAAGCTCATCAACCTCCGCAAAGCAGGATGTTGAGAGCTGCAGAGCTGTTTCTGTGTGAGCAACGAGGGCGGCATCATCAGCAAAAAGCAGCTCACGGACAAAGTGATTTAGGGTCTTGGTGTGGGCCTTCAATCAGCTGAGGTTGAATAGGCTTCCGTCGGTACGATATCAGATGTAGATGCTGTTTTCTTCATCGAGGTCTGCCATGGCTCTTTGGAGCATCATGCTGAAGAAGATTGTAAATAGACTTGGTGCAAGAATGCATCCTTGTTTCACACCATTGGTTATTCGAAAAGGCTCAGAGAGTGCATCCCCATATCTGACTTGTCCACACTGATCCTCATGTAGCAGGATGATCATTTTGAGGAACTTGGGGGGACATCCTAAATGTTCCACGATCTGCCACAGTCCTTTTCTGCACACAGTGTCGAAAGCTTTGGTGAGGTCAACGAAGAATGCATAGAGTCCTTTGTTCTGTTCCCTACACTTCTCTTGCAGTTGTCTGAGAACAAATACCATGTCTGTGGTGCTCCTATTGGCTCTGAAACCACACTGGCTTTCAGGTAGAAGTTCTTCTGCAATAGTGGGTACTAATCTGTTCAGAAGTATTCTTGTAAGGATTTTGGCAGCAATGAAGAGCAAAGTAATACCATGGTAATTTGAGCAGTCTGATTTTTCTTCTTTGTTCTTGTACAGGGTGATGATGACTGAGTCACAGAGATCTGGTGGTAGTTTGCCTTGTTCCTAGCAACACACACCAAGCTTCTGAAATTTAGCATGGAGTGCTTGATTTCCATGCTTCCAGACTTCAGGTGGAATTCCACCAACTCCAGCTGCCTTAAAAGTTTTCACCTGCTGTATGGCTTTAAGTGTCTCTCCTATAGTAGGGGCTGTATCCAATTCATTTTTCACCAGTTGTTGTGCAATGTGCTGAATTGCTGTGCCTTGGACTACACAGTTGGCACTGAAGAGAGTCTGAAAATGTTCAGACCATCGGTTCAGGATGGAAGTTTTATCTGTGAGAAGCATTTGGCCATCTGCATTGAGTAGGGGGCTTTGAACTTGGTGTGTGGGTCCATACACTGCTTTCAGAGCCTCATAGAATACTCTTTGGTCACCCAAATCTGCTCATAGTTGTGTCTTTTCTGCTAGGTTAAGCCACCATTTGTTCTGGATGTCTCGAAGTTTCTGTAAAAAAAAAATAAAAAAAACATCAAGCCCCAAACAAACAGAAAACAAAACTGAAACATCAGATACAGCCAGATGTGAGAGGCATGACTGAAAACCCCGTCTAACCCAGTTTCTAGAAAACACTCTTTAGAGAATGTTTTAGAGGATTATAAAGAATATAAAACTGGAAAGAAAAAAATAAAATAAATGAAGATTTTGGAAGCCTTCTAACAACTTGGATATTTAAGTACCTTGTTCTAAAATATTCAGAAATTTAAAGACATTTATAAGGACGCTCAGGAACCAAAGTTCTGACAAAGCTGAAATCAAATAAAATATTGGATGAGAAATCTAAAAATGTATTAGGAATCAAACCTGAGAGAATTTTAAATGAGCAGAATACACTTTCATATCAAATATATGAGTTAGAAAATCACAGGAAAAGTTCTAGTGGAAGAATTAAATTATAACTAACACAAGGGTCTTCTTTGAGTAGCTTAGTTTTCCTCTCTTCAGTCAGTGTATTTTTACAATGAACTTGCTGGTGAAGAGCAGTAATTTGCATTCTAGATGAGTGTACTAGGATAGAGTTTATTAACTCTTAACTGAGGTCTTCTGGCTTCAAATCCATTATTTTACATTTCTCAGCAAGAAAAGGATTGTTTCCGACTTAACTGGTATAGATTGCAGAAGACAGTCAAATATACAATCACACTTTTGAATTTGTGCAGTGATTTAACTCCAGCTGCAATTAAATACCATGCAGTTGCTGGGTCACTGTCCTCGCTGTGGGATGGGTAGAGATAAGAACAGTTTAATTGAAATAAATTTACTAATAATAATTATTATTGTTGTAAGTAAAACAAAGAGCAGAGAGAGAGGAATAAAATGCCAAGAAAAAACAAGTGATGGATAATACAGTTGCTCATCACCCACTGACCAATGCCCACCCTGTTCCCGCGCGGTGATTGGTCCCTTCCAGACAACCTCCCAGTTTCTATATTGGGGGTGACATTCTGTGGTATGGAATATCCCTTTGTCTAGTTTGGATCAGCTATCCTGCTCATGCTTCCTCACAACTTCTTGTGCATCTGTGCACTGGCAGAGCACAGGAAAATGAAAAGTCTTTGACTTAGGATTAGTACTACTCAGCACCAATCAAAACATCAGTTGGCAATCAATATTATCCTCACTCTAAATCCAAAACACAGCACTGTACCAGCTACTAAGAAGAGTTATCTATCCCAGCTGAAACCAGGATAACTCTCCAAGAAGAGTTGCTGAATCTCTAATTGCTTAGACAGTTGAAGAGATAAATCCTAAAGCTACAATTGTAATTAATTAAAACTCTACATATTTTTAATGGAAAATAAAATGTTGTGTTTGTAAAGAAAATTAAACTAAGAAAAGCAGAATTTACCTTGCATGTCTGAATCTGGAAATCTGAGATAAATCAGTACTGTACTCATACCAAACTCACTAGTGAGCCTCTAGTGTTGCTGTGATTGGCAGAGAATCCTGGGATCAGCAGATACTTCAAACTGTATAATTTACTGCTGGATATGGTGGAGCATCTGGTCCTAAAGTAATGTAACTTTGATTAAGAGCAGTGAATTAGGAATTGATTTGCATTTCTTGTTCAAAGGCCAAAGAGATTTTCTGAGTAATTATTATAAAACCATCAGTGATAATCAGAATCAATAATTTTATTAATATGTCTAACATTATGGAATGGTACATAGTTCCTCAAGGTTAAAACACACATACAGAAGTTAATCTCATTTTTCAGGAATCCCTGAACCAGCTCTAAGGATGGAACATGACACAGTTGAGCAGTCAATACTTGCTTGTGGAATCTATGTAGTTCTATTTTAAAAAAGAGGCAATCACCCTCCAACCCTCATACTTAGTTAACAGATACTAGTGATAACTGTGTTAGTATAAAATTATACATGAAGTGAAAATGTTAATATAAAAAGATGTCACTATCTCATAGTAAAATATTGCTCCAAGTATTATCAAAATTGCAGATATATTTAAAGTACAGTACATATGTGACAGTACCAACTGCTTCTTTTCAGAATATTTCTCTGTTGCAATGTCTAAATAGAAAAGAACATAATCTAATGAATATTGATCTAAACATGAAATGGGATTTCTCTGAAAAAAAGCCATTTGCTGTGTTTCTAGAAGGATTCTATAATACTGCATATGGTCATGAAAAGCAGCGGCTAGATCCAAAACAGGGGGTGGGGTGGGGGGGGAAACAAAAAACAAATAAAAAACAAAAAACAAACAAAAAAAAACCAAAAAAAAACAAACAAAAAAACCCAACAAAACAAAAGAAAAAGAGTACATTCAAATAAGAAAAGGCCAAAGACCAGTATTTTACTTATAAGAGCAGTTCCTGTCATTAAAAGAAAGACAAGCTATGAAATTACTACAGAGTAAGGTTCAAATCATTCAATAGTCATTGCTTTTCTGAACTGTATTTGCAATTGCAAAATAACTGCATCTTATTGTGGGCAATGAGGTGAAAATTAACATTAATATGCATTGGAACAAGTCAGATTCTGAACTCACTGCATTTATCTGGATTGAAAGAAGACTAATTATGTGAATTACAAATCAGAGCAAATTTTATATTTCAACTGAGATGGATATGAAGCAAGTCCTCTAATGGTCTAGAAAAGTGATATTTAAAATTGATGGGAGTGTTTCGTTTATTTGTTTTCCTTTTTTTGTATTAATACATTAGTTGTTATGAATTACTGAGCACATAAGGTGAGACAACATCTGAAGGATCAAATAAGATATATTTCTTTGTAGATTGCAGCTTTCAAAATATACTGTAGCTGCCCTTCCCTTGGTCACTTATTCTAGGTACCTTCACTTCTTGCAGTGATACCACAAAGTTTTTTAGACAAGTTGGAAAAATCAAAGTACTAACATACATGATAGTTACTTAGGACAAAGGAGTTACTTAGCTAACCAACAACATGTTCACCACCTCCTACAAAGTAGCTGGAGGGTCCTTCCAGGCTTATCAGTTATCAGGCAGGTCCAGCAGGTTGACCTCCGTTGCTCCTTTGGATGGGCTGATGCTGATTGCTGCTGAGCTGCTGTCCTCTATCTCACTGTTTTTTCCTAGGATTTTAGATATTTTCCTGTCAGTGCTTTCCCTCTCCTACCCTTGAACTGTTATCTGTTGTCGTATCAGCAATCTTAGCTCTCTCATCTTACATAGCTCTATTCAATGTACTTTCTCACAGTCCTTTTTCACAACTTAACAATTTACATGGAAGTTTAAGTCAAGGTTATGCAGCTGGACTGTATCAAAATTTTATTAGAATACCAAAAACCTTGACTCACACATGGCTGGATCCCTAGATCCTGTAAGTTCCTATGTTTGGTAAATATTTGTGACTTTACCATCTAATAATGTGTTCATTTTCTCTTTAAGTCTATATAAATTTTTTAGCATCATATGGCAAGGAGTTCTGCAGTTTGACTGTATTTTAAGCAAGTAGGTGAAAGTAATTCCATTAAGTGTTGTCACCTTTTTTTTTTCTGAATCTTTTTGATTCCACAATCAAAATTTTTGAGGCAAAAAAATTTGAACTATACTTTGAGATTGATGCCTTGTGTGTGATGCAACAGATTTACATTTGTGGTAGTTGGTAATGCTCCTCCTTACACACCTGAGAGGCCTTTTCAAGACTTAACTCTTGGCCTGGAAGAAGGAGCATTGAAATTGATAATAGCTAGGCCTATGTTGAAAAGAATTGTCATAATCAAAACCACCAGATAATCATGACTGACCTTGATCATCTGGAATTAATTCACAATGGCTTAAAGTAATCCCTTCCTACATTTCATCTTGAACTAACAGAGAAATGCTGATCTCTGTTCATCAAGTACAAGGCATGCTCTGTCTTAAACAAGTAAGATATTCCTTTAAAGCTGCTGTATTTGCCATTCTTAATACTATTCTTAATCATGAAACAGAATCCAAATCTTGGTGAGATTAAACTGCAGATCAAATTATAATCTACCTTTAACGTCAGAATTTAAAGGTCTCTTTTTCAAAATAATAAGACTATCTTTTTTATAAAAGTAGAAAAGTTTGTCTAGATATCATTTTTGTTATTCTAGTATCTTCCTTATTGTTTTCATGCTCCCAGGCTTCTGGATACACCAATTAGAAATGTGATAAAAATAATTTAAAATTAAAAATTAATTTAGTCACATCCCAGTAAGAAGAAGGTAGATTTTAATAAAAGAAATTTTAATGAAAGCAAATCCTCTACAGAAATTGAACTCATACCCTTTTATAACACCGTCAGTTACCCTATTCACAGGGCTACATTAAGTGAGAAGCACAACAGAATCATGTGTTGTATTAGCCAACAGAGGATGCTCTTTGATCCTTATGGATGTAATAAAAATATATTAAGAGGAGCAAAGTAATTAAAATTTTACATGATGATGGAATGTAGATGAAGCACATTCCCTAGGTCATTGCAGGGACTATGTGTGTATAATTTAATAACATTCAGAGAAATTACAATGTATGTCTCATCCACAGTAACAAAAAACACTCAAAAAGAAAGAAGACTTTTTTTTCAGCTTCAGTTCTGTAAATTCTGTTTAGGATAATGATAGCATATGCTATCAGCAGAGAAGATTTTCCCAAAACACTAATAACATTCCAATGTCTGGATTATTTATTGCTATAATGTATGCATAAGATAGTTAAAGCTACATACAGTTCCAAACTCAGGGAGCATTATTTAATTGAGAAAAGTTTATTTAAGTGACATAAGTCTCTTGCACTATTAATGCTTTTTTTTTGGTGGTTTTTTTTGTTTGTTTGTTTGGGGTTTTTTTGGATTTTTACAGGATTTATTCCCAATGCTAGAACTCTTTTCATACTATAAAAAATTGCCTTATTGCTTTATTCACATTACTTTGAGTGAGTGATTTCTACAATGAACAGCCTTTATTTCAGAGCTTGAATACAATATTAGCACATATAGAGAACAAAGTGACAGGTTCAGAGATGAGTACCTGTACTAAAAAACATTCAATAAACATCCATGTTGAAGACTGAGTGACAGCATTAAAGTGTAGTATTCCCTCAGCCAGGAGTTTCTATGATATAAATAAAATGTGTAATTTAAATTTAAGCATCTAACCATGTTACTTGTATGATGACACTTTCATTCTGGAGTTTACATATAACCTGTGAAGAAAAACAGATGCTTCCTAAGGCTGGTGAAGAGTTTATTCTGCTCCTACCATTCTAGAAAATCTGTAGAATGATTAGGCTTATGCCCACAGTTGATATTAATTCCTTTGTTCAACCCTCCCCTTCCTAAGTGTGTAAAGAAGCTTTTTCCAATATAGTTTTTAGGCTACAATGAGATCTAAACTACTTAACCATAAATCCAAAGTGAATCAACATATATCAATAATGGCATCAAAATCAATTATTTGCTCCAGCCAAACATCTAGCTATTAAAATCAAGTTCACTGTACTTCAGTTTTTGCTAAACAACCACATAATAAATGAAGATTTGTACAACATAAAATAATAAGGCTTGAGTGTAGGTTATCAAAATCACATTTGTGTTGATACTTTGAATTAAAAAACTGCAACTAAGAGATTAGTCTTGTTAGTGAATCACCCATATTACAGAATTAAAATAAAAACCATCTCATGCTTAATTTTTTCAGTTAAAAGTATCAAGAAAACTGCAATATTATGGGTATAAGCAGTTATTGATTTATATATTGATTTCCTAATCTCTGAAAATAATATTTTTCAAAGAGGTCTGCTCTCATCAGCTAAAGTTTTAGTGAGATTTTTAGTTGCTTTTTCATAAGTCTGACAAAAGAGAACATCTTCTTGAAAACCATGTTGGGAGACATGATAAATTTTAATAGAAAATACTCATAAATTATTTTTTTTCTGTGGCTTTCTGTTTCTAGGCTTTTGGCTAATTTGATAACCATTGCTTACTAAAACAATTTAAAAACAGATTTCTGCCTTTCAGTCAGAGTTTTAAAAGACATCCTATAGCTGCTCAGAGCTCCAATTTACTAGGTGTATGATTATCAATCTTATCAGTCATGGAGTCTGTAGAGGCAGGTAAGAAGAGTTCCCCCAATATCTTCATGACAGAAATGGCTAATATTTCTCCTCCAGCCAGTTTATAAATTATTTTCAAAACATTTCAAATCTCCATGTTGTGACTGCATTCATTTTTCCTAGCAAGTATTTAGAAATTGTTTCAAGGGGGCTTTTTGGGGGGATTGCGATTTTCTCTTTTTCCTCACAAAAGAGTATCATAAGCTCAGGAAATCAGATGAAGGGCAGGAAAGTGGTAACACTCACAAAAATGTGATGTTGCAGGAATAACAGCAGGTGAACTCAGGGCCTAGATAACATGAGGAAAAGCAAACCCTTGGGACACATAACCCCCCCAGTAAAGACAAAGACATCACATCAGCAAACGTTAGTAGTAAAGAATTTTTATAATCAAAATCTTGGAAGAATTTAGACACTGTAATGTATCTTTATCCAAAAGTGTTAACCACCATCAATCATTTATTAGTAAAATTGCAATTACTGTCATAGTCTACTCCTTCCTGAATTACCTTTTTTCCAACATTTTTTTGCAGGCTTTTTGGAAAAGTTGGGATTAAAGCTCTATGTGAATATATTGGTGATTGTTTTTTTTTTTACCATAGTCCCAGAATGCCTGTGACTGTAAGCAATCACTTTCCTGCAAATCTTCTGATCATAGCTAGTGACAAAACTACATCTCCACTCACCTCAAATGTACCTCTATGTATATTTTCCTATTCTATATCAGTTAAAGAAATGTCTACATTTGTCTTAGAACAGAAACATGTTCTCATTTAATCTGTTTCTTTGATGGAAGTAGTCTATGTATTACAAGTATCACACAAGACTCTTCCATGGATAGAATTCCTCTGACCTTGCCTTAGATGACACAGGATGAATCATGTGAATCACTGAGACGTCCTTTACAGTCATAAAAACCTCCTGAGGCTGATTCTCTTGGCATATTTTAGGCAAGTCATGAGAAGACACAAAATGTCCTTTGAATGTTTGCAAGGTCAGAAGACAACTTAAGCTGCAGGTTTCCATTAGACTTCATATTACCTGTGTCTTCACATTTCTTGTGCTCTTTTACCCATGTCAGCAGGCCTTTTCATTATGCATAATTCTTTGAGAAATAGGTAAGCAATAATCAGTTCAAGAGACGATGATTAATCGTCCACCCCTGTTCATTATTCAGATGGATTTGGACCAATAATCAGTCCAGCGGAGGTCATGTGATTTTAATATCTGAGAAGGAGAGAAAAACTTGCTGGTAGTAGTCATAAGACACAAAAATTATTAAGTTATAAATCCAATTTTTTAATTTTTTTTTTTTTTTTGGAAAAAAAAAGTAGTGAAATTTTCCATTAAAGTACTGGATTTTAAATAGATAGAGCATGTGACTGCAACTTGTTCAAATTAATGAAGTTTCTTATCTTTTATCATTTTTTCTTAAGCCAGTCATAAATTTAAAATTATATGGAAATCCCACCCCCCAAAACATGAAGAAATAAAGTGGTTTCACCTAGTGTTTTTCAAATGATTTAATATATCTTTGAGAGAGTCTATATGTCAGGTATTTATAGGCACTCCTTCAACTGGGCTTGTTTCATTGTTCTTGAATTATCGATATTTAGAAAAAAACCCAAATATGAAAAGCAAAACTTATTAACATGAATATACTTCCATCACAGCCTAGATAAAAGTATTGATGAAGGACACTTCAGTCTTCCATTTGCTTACACAGTATCCACCTAGCATAGGTATTTGTGATCACACAACTCTGTAGCTTCCTTTCAGACTTGACAGAGACCAGAGGAGATTATGAGTAGCATTAAGAGTTGCATTCCTTCCCTGGAAGGAATTGTGTTGTCTCCATTGTCTCCAGGCCCATGCCCAATGGATCCATAACATCATAGAGGAGCAATAGTGCAATAGTATCATTGTGACTACATCTCATCCTGTATAAAATTGCTGTTGTATTTAACTAAATATATCTGTGAATAAATTACAGTAAACAGAGCATGTGATGCAAAGTCAAGATGAATTTTTATTTGTATATCACCACCTATAGGGCAAGAAAAAACTTCTCTGCAAGTGTTTCCTTTTTAGCATGCTTAGATTTCCCTAACAGTGTACTTTTATGGGAAGTAACTTTGAAGTATACTGAAACCAATGTGCAGATTATGGGGAACTGGTTCTTTTTTCAAAATTGTTAATATGTCTATCACTATGCCCATGATTTTCTTATTTGTTGGGTGGTTTTTTTTGTTTTTTTGGTTTTTTTTAAAATTTGCTCGTTTTTGAAAAAGAAGAAATAGATCTGGTCTATGTGAAAACTGACTTTTTTTTTTATTTCAGGTAATGAGGATTCACTTATGCTGCATTTTTTATATTTTTTTTTGATAGTTGTATAACATGTAGCAGATACATGTTGTTTTAAAATATTTGAGTTCATAGGTTATTGAAGAATAATTTTCGAACCACAGCAATTTTGAACTTTTAATCATAGAGTAAGTTTTTTCTTCAGCATATATGCTTTTTATTTTTGTATGAACCAAGATAATAATATCATATAAGTTTCTTTATTCCTCTAGGTTAGATGATGCCTTTTAAATGGATAAAGCAAATTAAATAAACAGAGCTATGTACAAAGCATTATAGTGAAGAATCAAATTTATCTAACAATAGCAATGATACATTTAATTTGCAATTTTTGGAAAGTATTGCACTGATATATTTAATTTCTTTTTTGTGATACCAGAATTGTGTTCAGTACTGACCTGACAATATTTTTCATAATTTAAAAAAAAAAATCAATGATTTTATCTCAGCAAATATCTAGAAGTACTAGCATGAATGAAAGAACAAATAAGAGTTACGTATTACTCTGGGGTATGAGATCTGTTGTCTGCCACAAGGGGAAACAAAGGGCACAGCCCCTGCTTTTGTTGTAGCTCATTTCCTACTGCTTCTGTTTTGGGGAATCAGATGTCCTGTTGCCATTTTATCTTGCTAATATTCCATAACATCATCCTTGCTGTTCCACATAAGCCTAATAGTTCAAACTTCAAGGGATTCATCTTTCTGCGCATTGTGTAGGGCTATTATCTGTCATTGACACAGCATGGGATTCTTGCACACCATTGTTACCATATAAATGTAAAGCATACACTTTAGATCTTGTTATATTTTTTGTGGGTCTGATTTACAGCAAAAATAAATAACTGCAATGGTAAATCTATCTCATGCAAAAACTTGTTGGAAATCACAGTATGTGGTTTGTAATAGAGTAAACTTTACAAAAAGAGCTTTCTAAATGTCAGTATTTGTTGAAATACACTGAAGAAATCCTTTGGGAACCACAAATATTGTTATGTTTTTCAAAAACATGCAGGAATGTGCTTATAAGTACTTTTTAAATTATGACGATTGTCAAACTGATAACATGCTTGCAGCTCCCTTAACAATTGTGTTTTGGACAGTTGGTGCTCTCTAAATATACCAGAGATTCATTTGAAACTTCTCACTGTATGGAACACTTATTGGTACATCAAAGTTTTGGTTATTTTTTTTCTTTGGTGGTTGTGGGGGGGGGTTTCCAGTTTAAAGAACAGTTTTTAAAAAAAGATAAGGAAAGTGTTTGATTTGGTTAAAAATAACTAATCATTATTCACAGAGGGCCTTTGGTCTTCTAAGACAGTTTTATCAGACTGCCTGCTTTTCATCCTAACCCATCAGAAGCGATGACATAAGCCTTCAAAAGCATCTGTCCCCCTTTATCAGGGTTGAGAGTGGGCATTGCAGCACAGTGAGTTCGCACTGCCTTCAGCACATGGACCCTAGATACATGCTGGCATTCACTTCTAAATTTGTTTATGACCCTGTGACATTTTTCAGCTAAGAGAATTCCTCCTTTCAGCATCTCAGAAGTTTGGCTGACACAGTGTGAGTACAGGTCGTACCGGTTTCAGCAGGAATAGAGTTAATTTTCTTCTTAGTAGCTGGTACAGAGTCGTGTTTTGGATTTAATATGAAAATAATGTTGATAACACACTGATGTTTTGTTAGTTGCTAAGTAGTTTGTTTTTTTCAGTTTGTTGCACGGGCTACTCAAAGTCAAGGTTTTTTTCTGTGTCCCATGCTCTGCCAGTGAGCAGGTGCACTAGGAGCCAGGACAGGTTACCCAAACTGGCCAAGGGATATCCCATACCACAGAATGTTATGCCTGTTTTTATAAACTGAGGAGAGCTGGTCAGGGAGATTTGCTGATTGCAGTTTGGCAATGCGCTAGGCATCAGTCACTGCATGTCAAGCAATTGGATAGTGTATCACCTGTTTATTTCTTGAGGTTTATTCCTCTCTATATATCCTCTTTATTATTATTAGTAGTAGTAGTAGTAGTAATACTAATTATAATAACAGCAATTTGGTTCTGTCAATTATTAAACTCTTATTTCAACCCAGGAGTTTTACTTTTTTTCTGATTCTCCTCTGTACTGATCAGGGAGTGACTGAGTGGCTGGCTGCACAGTACTTAGTTGCTCTCAGGGCTTAAACCACAACAATGGCATACATAAAGTAACTAAATGCAAGATTAACTAGACCTTCTGGAACATCAACCCATCTGGTCTCAAGGATTTTGTTGGGAGCGATTCACTGAGGAACTGATTTCAGTGAGGAGCATGATCTAACAGGAATGTTTCAGAAAAGCTCATCAGCTTTGTAACATAGAGTGTTCCAAACTATCTTACAGACTTTGTTTAATTACTTTCTGTTTACGCCTAAGCTTTAATTATTTATCTCATTAACTTCTACTTCAGAATGTTTGCTACACTTTATATGTGCACCTTTATGCATCCATACACTTAACTTCTATATCTGTATGCAAGTATATATCAATGCAAAGTTATATTTAAATATATATTCAAAGTATATCTATGTGTAAGTATTATTTTTTTATAAACATTTGAGTACTCTTTTATATATATGTGTATATATAATTCTTTATATTTTCAGATAGGAGTACTTCCTGGTCTCAAGGCAGAAATATGGACAATCAGAGTCTGCTCAGAGACCAAATGGACATGATAGTTTAAAAAACATGGAAACTTGCCAGCCACAAAGTCATATGAAAAGATGTGAAGCATGATATTGACAAAAGTGGCAGCTGCTGTTTATGCATTCCTTTTCTGCCATTCTTATTGGTAAAGTGGAAATTGTACCTAGCCAAAGTCACATTGTGCAAGCACAGGGTAGTATGAAAATATTTTGGAATTGTAGCTTTGTCAAAAATCATGGCACCCTGCCAAACAACATTAAAAAGAAAAAACTGGACAGGTGCAAGTCTGTGGGACCTAATGTGATACAACCATGAGTGCTGAGGGAGCTAGCGCTTTAAGGCCACTCCATTAGTAGTTAAAGGTCATGGCAGGTGGAGGAGGCCCTTGAGGCTTGAAGGAAAGTAATGATCTTTGTCATCTTCAAGAAGGGTGAGAAGGAGGATCTGGTGATCCACTAGTGAGCTGATGAATCTCACCTCATTCCCCAGGAAGCTGGTGAAGCAAATAATCCTGGAAACCTGGCCTAAGAATATGAAGGGGATGATGGCTTTTGAGCACTAGCATGGATTTATGAAGTGGAAATCATGCCTAATCAACCTCATAATGAATCACCTTCTATGATGAAGTGACAGGCAGGGTGGATGAGGGGAGAGTGGTAATTGTTGTATAACTTGACTTTAGCAAGGTTTTCCACAAGGTCATAACATTTCATTGACAAACTGATAAATTACGCACTAGTCAAATGAACAGTGAAATGACCTGAAAGCTGGCTGAACTGCCAGGATCAAAGGGTTACCACTAATGGCACAAAGTTCAGCTGGAATGCAGTCACTAATGGTGTGCCTTAGTGGTCAAGAATAAACAAGTACTTTTTCACTTAATTAAGTGCTGATGGTGTGCATGATGGGGTATACCACATCCACAGTGGGTTTACAGAGCATACAGAGGTGGGATTGTTCATGGGATCAGATCATTGTGCTGCCATTCAAGGGGACCTCAACAGGCAGAGAGAATCTCATGAACTTCAAAAAATGTCAGGTACAACTCTAGGTAGCACTACCTTGTGAGGGGTTTGCAGAAAAGGATCTGGTGACCGTTGTAGGAACCAAGTTGATCATCCAGCCTTGTGGCCAATAGCCTCCAGGGCTGCATAAGGAAGACTGTTGCCTGCAAGCTGAGGGAAGTGACCCTTCCTCTGTGTTCAGGACTTGTGAAGTATCTCTGTAGTACAGTTCTCAGTCCTGGTTTTGCCAATATGAGTAAGACATAGATACACTGGAGAGAGTCCAATGAAAGGCCGTAAAGATAAGAAAAATGATGATTGTTATCAAGCAACTGGAGTGCCTGTAGTATGAGGAGAGGCTGAAACAATAGAAGCTGTTTATCCTGGAGACAAGAAAGCTCAGGAGGGATCTTACTCATGTATGTAAATACCTGCCGGATGAGTCCACATCTCAGATGCATGAGGAGAATCATCACATGGCTATTAATATTAAAAAAAGAAAGGAAAAAAAATACATCAATGTGAAATTAGCTTGGGTTTGGGGGATATTTGTTGCAAGAAAGAGAAGACAGGCTCACTTATAGTAACATAAAGAGATTCAGTCAGTGCAAGTTAACTTGTTTTTTTTTCTTATTGCTATTTTGCTTTCTCTGCTCTGTTTTATCAAACTACCTCTCCCAACAGAAAAGAGGGTTTCCTGCTCTGGAGCTAGGATCAACTTTTTATGTCATATACCTCTCCTTCACCACTGACTGCAAGTGGTTCTCTTGCAAAATTTGGATGCACATTTCATTTCACGTCTTCCCCCTCAGTTGTCCCCACTTGTTGACTGCATAGTCTTTTTAAATCCTCAAATTCATAGCATTCTCATATTTTCCACAGCTTCCATTGCTTTTTGATTATATTATTTCTCTCTTCTCCGGGGACACCCC
>VWZD01012290.1:0-16161 GCA_013396695.1 Sakesphorus luctuosus
TGGTTATTCTCTCTGCTTTGGTTGTTTTCATTGCTTTAGTTTAGTTATTCTCTCTGCTTGAGTTTGGTTACTCTCACGGCTTGAGTTGGGTTACTCTCACGGCTTGAGTTGGGTTATTCTCTTTGCTTTAGTTTGGTTACTCTTCTCTCATGTCACTCCAGATGTCTCCATATTCACTTGGCTCATCAAAACAGGAAAAACAAAAATGGAAGAAAACCCAAGAAATTACCATCTAAAACTCAGAAAAAAATGCAGGATGAGCATATGAAAAACAATCTCCATGATCTTCCAAAAGTAGATAACAAATTATTGAAGGAAGAGATTGAGAATCTGCCTATCACAGCTTGATATTTCCAGTTATTAAATTTATTTCTGCTATCAGTTAATGAACTTGCAGGGACAAGGGCTCTTCAGGTAAAGAGCAGATCCCAAACTTTAACACTGACACTTCTCCTTCCAGAACAATAACTTAGTTTTTAGTTGGACTCTTAAAGTAACTGGTCCTGAACTGTTCCTGCTACTCTTTGCAATATGGCATTTATAATGTTTTAGGTGAATGCTGCTGTGCAAAAATAACTTCACATCATTAATAGCTCCTGATATCCCATGGTGCTTCATAAAGGAATCTAAAGTAACTATTTCTTTTCCATTAAAAGAAGAAGACTTGAAAAATCAAAAAGATGCTTTCTATTAAGCAAAAAAGTTAGCTTTTGGTCATTGAAAATTGGAATTAAGGAATTAAAAAAGAAAAAAACAAAGATGAAGAATGAAATGAATGTAGAGGTGAATGAACAATGGAGAATGCTTTTGAAAAGTACAAAACCCAAAATATTTTCAATTACCAGCATGATGTGTTTCACCAAGAGGCTCAAGTTTTCCAAGTCTATTAAGTCTGGGAGTTCCCCAGCCAACTAAAGGGAAACAAAGACTGTCAGAACATGCCAGGACTGCTCTTGGTTCTGCTGAACTGCACAGAAACCAGCTCAGTTTGGGGGAAATCAAAGCACTGAGAAATACCCAAGGTATGCCATATACTGCATGCAGGGTGAAGAAAGATGAAATACCTTTAAAAGGAGCTGATTTACCCTTAAAAATACAGATAATTTTAACTGCATTGTCAATTTTCTGATTCACTTTTTGTGAATGTCTTCCCCCATGGAACAGGCCAAATCAATCCTGCTGGAAGTTCATATAATGAAGGGGGAAACTGCAATAAAGATTTTCTAGGGAGGAGGGTTTAGTAGCATTTCTCTGTATGAAATTCAGTCTCAAAGTGAGTATTTTAACAGCCACAAACTGAGACATCAATCACTGTTTGTTAGTCCACTTACCTGGTGGAAGTGCTGCTGGTGGTGTTGGATTTTTAGGAAGAGACTCCTCTGTATTAACAGGTTCTACTCTGTGGCCCCTTTTTAATTCTGGTTTTTTGTGTTTTTTCTTACTGTTATCTGTGCCAACAGAAATGAAACATTACATATCATACAGTTACATCCAGAGAATATCTTAAATCATCTTCTATTACAACTATTGGAGAGATAAATCAGCATTTTCAGTCCAAATTTATAAACAGAATTAGTGGACATGTACAAGTCATGCAGCATTTTCCTACAGAAAATAAATTGCAAGCATAAAATATATGCAAACTCTGTTTCCAGAAAGAATTCAACTTAGTCCTGATGGAAAGTGGACTGAATATTTGATTCTGATAAAAAAACCAAACCTGATTTCACACCAACATGCAATTTTTTCGAAGCAGATTTTCCAAGACAACCACCAAATTTTTTGTGCTTTCAGTGCATTCAATTGATGCATATCATGAAAAATAATATAGAAGGAAGACCAACAGGAAAACCCCATGAAAATCCCCATGAAAAGGCAGCAGTTTTACCTGACTCAAGGCATTCTGAGGCTGGCTGCTCACTCTCCTCTGCATGCTGCAAGAGCTGGGTGGTTGCAGAATTGCCCATTTCCAACCTGCTGTCATTTGTGGTTTGGCTGCTGCTACTTGAGAAGTGCTGAGCATCCCCCTGGTCCTGCTCTGGGGGTGATTTCAAGGCAATTGTTGCCTTTTCAGATTCCAACTTCTGCCGTTTCTTTTCCTTTTCTATTTGTTTTTCATTCTAACAAAAAATGCAAAAAGTTTTTAATGACTTCTAATGCTGTAAACTGAGTAATAAGACAGGAAGTTATTAAAAAATGAGAATATTTTTCTGTCCCATGTATAGCATAGGATTTATTTTCAAAGAGGTGAGGAAATTAAATTTCCAATATCCTGTCCAGAGGAAAGGAGAGGGAATTAACAGCAAAAGAAATGATCTTTAGGGTAACAGCAGATCAGCTCAGTTGGTTAAAACTTGGTTGTAATAATGCCAAGGTCAAGGTTTCAATCCCCTGTGTGGGCCATTGACTTGAGTTGGACTCGATGATCCTTGTGGGTCCTTCCAACTCAGAATAGTCTGGGATTGTCTGTTTTCTTGCTTAATTTTGATCATATAAATAAAATAGCAATATAAACAAAAGTACTGAGGTTAGAAAATTTTTCACTTCTTCCTCTTCAATTACCTTTTCTTTAGTGTTTTAATTAAAACAAAATCCACATACACAGAGCTTAAGTATCCTGAAAATGCTGCCACAATTTGGACAAATACCTCTTGTGCCACAGACTCACTGACAGACTTTTCCACAAGTTCTGTATCACCATCTCTGCAGTATTCACAGCTCTACTCTTATCTTCCCCCTTTGTATGTCATTATTATTAAGTGTATTATGGTGCATGTGGCTGACTTTACATGCTATGTGGATATGGGAGCTTTTGTCCTGGAGAAAAGCAAATGTTTAAATTACTCACTGGAAAAGTTTATGTGTTTCTTTAGATTATGTTATCTCCAGTCAACTGAATAAAAAAATACAGTAAAATAAATAAGAGCTACCTGAACTCAGGAAAATGGGTTAAGGAAACTTTAATATATGAATGTGATTTTCATCTTTCAAAACTAAGGAAACTTCTCAAGGGTGTCAGTTTTCAACTGAAAACAGGTTATGCTCAGAAATACAAGCAGTTGAAGAACTCAGGCAGATTTTATATGACTCACTGCATCACTAAGACACTAAAAGAAACTAATAGATCCTGATTATTTCCCCCTTCTGAATCCCCACCAGTTTAATCAGGGAAGGTGTTGAGTCAGGTGTTTGCATTTATTTCATTTTGTCTGCAAGACTTTTGTCCCCAGATCACTAATAGGGGTTTCCTTACCACAAAAATATGGATTCAATGCCCACAAAACTTCAAGATTAAAAGAAAAATTTAAAAAATGCTGACTTAGAACAATTGTTTGAAATGACTCATTAACTCTCAGACATTTGTTAGTGGTAATTCTAAACTGATTCAGATTTCCACACACTTCCATACCTCAGAGATTACAGCTGATATAGGCTGGAAGGGGTTGTGAGACTTGCCAGGCTCAGGCTCCTCCTCCTCAGGTGCAGCTCCTTCTTCTTTTTCCCTTTGGCATTGTTGAGTTCATAGTGTGGTTGTTTCAGTGGTTTTGGCATTTTTGGGGTTTGGGTGGGTTTTTTTCGGGGGAGGGAGGGGGGAAAGAGGAGAATAAACAAAGAATTCTGAAGAAGCCAAGCCATACATTTTACGTAATAGAGAAATGCTATTAGTTCATCCAACTCATACTCCAATTTGTGCCAGCATGGACTTGAAAAGTCCCCTTCCAACTGAAACTACTCCATAGAATCATAGAATTGATTGGGTTGGAAAAGACCTCCGAGATCATCAAGTCCAACCCTTGGGCCAACTCCAGTCCCTTTACCAGATCATGGCACTCAGTGCCACGGCCAAGCTCAGCTGAAAAACCTCCAGGGATGGGGAAGCCACCCCCTCTCTGGGCAGCCCATTCCAATGCCTGAGCACTCTCTCTGCAAAGAAGTTTTTTCCCATCTCCAACTTCAATTTCCCCTGGCAGAGCTTGAGCCCCCCGTGTCCCCTTGTCCTATTGCTGAGTGCCTGGGAGAAGAGACCAACCCACACCTCTTGTAGTATGTTAGTAGCAATCATGTTTCAAATGGAAAAACAGAGAGAGTGGTAGTGCTGGAAAGTTTTCAATAGCACTGTCTGTTCCTTCCAAATATTATGTTTATATTATGTTTTCCTGGGTAGATCAGTGTCCTTCTTTTTATTCCCATCTGAACAAGGGGTTGGTTCCCTCCCCTCTCAGTACTTACAGCTGTAAAGTAGGTGTGACAGTGACTTCCTATGTGCAAGGACCATCAGGTCGAGCCATGAACAGTATTTGATGAGTGGGATCTTTATTAATGAAGTATTATTTAATATTTCTTACATGGATATACCGGGCATTGTGTGTCTTTCGGGACTTTTCTGAGTCTAGTTGAAGTGCATGGAAAGAAAGGGGATGAACAACACCAAAACTTTTAGGTCTTAGAGAAAGGCTTTGGCATTCAGGTCTGTATTTTTAATATGGAAACTCTTGGCTTGTAAACTTTAAACCCTTGATAGCTTGGTTGCTCTAAGACCAAGACCTACAGAGAGGAATGATCAAGTACCTTAGAGAACAAAGTAGGAATTACAGAGCAAATACCTTTCCTCTCGTATCCTCCTCACTCGCTCAGCTCGTTCCAGTCTCTTCTGTTCCTCATAAGCCTTTTGCTCTGTGGTGTCCCTTTGGATTCGCTCATTTAAGGCATCAAAATCTTTTGCTATGATATGGAGAAGCCAAAACAGCCCCTTTTTGATTGATTTATCAATTTTTTTCCCATAGCCCATGATAGCTGAGCAAGGTTCCTGTAAAGATAAAGGGAAGGAGGGAAAAACATTGGCAGTTCAAATCAAATTCCTTGACTGAAAACAGAAATTAGTTAAACAATTCCTGTTTGCTGCAAAGCTTTCTAAACACTGAGAAGTGTGGGAAATAAATCTTCATTTAAGTATTGCATAAATTTAGCAATACTTCCAAACCTTTTTTGCCAAGATAAAAACCACATTAGTTCTACCAAATTCCATTATTTCCAGTTTCATTTAAAAAAAGGACTAGAAATACTGCACAAAAAACATTTGCATGTCTGTATCTACCCATATATATATTTACCTGTTACAAATACCCACAGGTTTTACATATACACCTGTTATATGTGTGTATTTACACACCTGTCTGTGTACACATCCATACAGAAATATAATTTACCAACCCAAAATATGCATTTTTCTGGTTTGCTGCTGTTTTATAAATAGTCCATGTTGTATTTACCCAGCAAAATGGAAAAAATGAGATGCAGGAGATTCAGCTTTGCTTCAGTTCATGAAAGAAAAGCACAACTTGTTCATCAGCAGCTTGGGGATAAATAAAATCTACTGTGGAATTGCCAGAAAAGCCATCAAAGCAATTCAGTTTTTTTTACATCAGAACAGGTGTCACATCTCAACTGGAATAAAATTTTTTGTCATTATATTCTCATCAGCAAGTGAGGGAAACATGATGAAGGCAAATGTGTTGGAAGAGCAAAACTCATTGAGAAAATAGTTTGAAATACTTTATTTAGCTTGGATGCAATAATTCCAGGAAATGGATTGACTGGAAAGAAATGAAGAGGAGACAGTGAGAAAAATCAGAGAAAGCTAGAAAACACATTTGGTAAGAAAACATTGAAGGAACAAGAGTTGTTCTGAGATGAAAAGTCTTCAAAAACACAAGGTGGAACTGCAAATATGAAAATAATAATTTCCTCTTCATATTGCATGTCAGGAGGACAATTATAATGGGCTGTAGTTGGGACATAAGACACAGGGCCTGACTCAGGCTTAGAACATGGAAAGGACCAGATGAGCTCTCAGGATCTCCTCAGAACAGCTTTCCAGAATTCTTTGGAGTTTTGGGTCCTTTTAAAACATTCTCTGAATAACAATTGACTGGACCCAGCTATGACATGTGGAGATGGTATTTCACACTGATTGTATTCAGGATTTGTGTTCATGAATGAAGATTAAAGAAGACCACCTGAAAAACCCTCAGTGCTGCCTGTTCATCTGCCAAGCATTTAAATGGCACCAGAATCATACATGGAGTGTACTATTCACAACACAAATAATTCTCATCTGTTCTGTTCCCCCAGAGTGTCTAATCCATGTTGCAGTTTGATACATTCCTGCTTTGTCTAAATTAAGATTTAAATATGAGTGCTGTTCATTACGGAACACCACAATACTCTCTAGCAGAACCCAGTCAGGAAGAAGAAGCAAAAATATCCTGTTTCTCCAAGAAAACTAAGATAAAACAATAGCCAGCAGCAGAGCAATTTTCTTTTCAGTTTGCAGCAAGATTATGGTTGCTTTGATTCAGTTATAGAGAAAATTAGAAATACAGAATATACAGACATATTGAAAAAGAGGAATTGTGTGAGTGAGGCAAATTACCTCTTCCATTTGCTTTAATATCTCAGGGGAAAATTTAAATTAAGAAGAATAATAAGAATAAACAAAAGGCTTTTTGGTTCTTGCCTAATTTTATTTAACTCTTGTTTCACAAGGCCCCTGCTCAAATTCACCACATGAGTCATCACATGGAATTAATTTGATACTGTGTTTACCTTAATAAAGAAGTTACCCATTTCAGAATGAAATAGTCTGAGCTGCTTTCAGCTAAAATGAGCTTTAGAGTGTGTGATCCAGTTTCTTTCTTGATTACACCCAAGATGTGAATAGAGAACAAGGGCAGCATTTAACTGGAACGTGTCATAAACTAAGTAATTCCAGACTATTGGGAAAATACAGTCCTATCTCTCAGGTCTTTTGTATTGATAGTAGTTTTCAAGGAAATACTTTTGTCACATAAATTCCTTGAAAAAACAAGGTGCCAAATTTAATTTTTGCACAGTGCAAAGTGCATTGACTGAAGAAAAGCACTCCAGGAGTCATGACATAAAGAACACATCCTGCTGTAACTCAGCCTTCTAGAGAAAATAACAGCAATATGTATTAGTCTCTGAATTTTGTAAACTCTCCCTAAGGAATTAAAAGCATTTTTAAATTCTAAACCCCAAATACCAGCTGAAATGGTTTTGCAAAGCTGCCTTCTTGTTTTGGTTAATAAGAGCATAACTCTCAATATCTTTTAAAATGTTTCTTATTGCAATCAGAGGAATTCTAAATAAAAGCAAATCCCACTAACAGTTAAGTAAGAAACTGGTAGATTAAAGCAAAGGCTTAAAGAAAACTTCAGGGACTAGTGACTTAGCCAGTATTTCAGATAATTTATCCAATAGTTATTAGCTTTCATAAAGATCTCTTGTTATGGCTCTCAAACGCCCCACCTCAATGATTTACTGTTGGGTTTGGGGTTCTTTTTAAACATTCTTGCTGTAAATGCTGCATCTTAAATGCAGTTATTTTGGGACAAATATTAACTAGCAACTAGCTCTAGTAGTGTTCTTTGATGACTACTGTGCTAGAAAACAGATGTCCCAGGAATTAGATTAAGTTCTTACTGTTTATTAGATGTTGGCTCAGGCTAAATGATGATTTTAGCCATGAAAAGAAACAAGACAAATCTCACATGTGGACAGTGATCCTTCCTGAGTGCCAACATAGGCAAATTCCTTTTCTGCTTCTGTTTAGAAACCTGGAATACTAAACCTGCTGTTCAATTATACAAGTTTTAAACCACACCAGTAATTTCATTTTCTTCCCTGGTTTCAGAACAGAGCAGAACTACATATTTTGGGGATCCCCACTGTAAGGATTTCTGCCACAGATGCAGAAGCAGAACATCAAGGTGATTTTGCAGAACAGGCACAGGTACTGCATCTTTGTTGGGATTGCAGGGCTTTAGTTTCAGTTTTACACCACGTGGCACAATCCCCTCCTTGACTGGAAGCTTTACATGTCTGTTAGAAAACGAAGTGTGTTAAAATATACTTACAATTTGACAGAGACACTTGTGCTCATTGACAAGCCTTTCCAGAGACAAGGACTCGATGACATCTGCTTCTGAAAGAGCTCCTTCTCTGTCCTGCTTGTTTGCCAGCCTAGAGAAAAGATGAAAAGAAACACTTAGTACCCTGACACAAGAGAGAGTGTCACATCTCCAGAAGTAGGAACAAGGGGAAGAGCTAGAAAGGAAAGATAAAATGCCTTGTTTCAGCTTTAATTTATTATTCAAAACCAGGTGGCCAGCAGGCCCAGGGCAGTGAGCCTTCCCCTGGACTCTGCCTTGGGGAGGCCACACCTTGAGTGTTGTGTTGAGTTCTGGGCCCCTGAGTTGAGGCAAGAGATTGAGGGGCTGGAGCGGGGCCAGAGAAGAGCAACGAGGCTGGAGAAGGGAGTGGAGCACAAGTGCTGTGGGGAGAGGCTGAGGGAGCTGGGGGTGTTTGTGCTGGAGAAGAGGAGGCTGAGAGGTGACCTCAGCACTGTCTGGAAGTGCCTGAAGGGAAGTTGTGGCCAGGTGGGGGTTGGTCTCTTCTCCCAGGCACTCAGCAATAGGACAAGGGGGCACGGGGGGCTCAAGCTCTGCCAGGGGAAATTGAAGTTGGAGAGCAGAAAAAACTTCTTTGCAGAGAGAGTGCTGAGGCATTGGAATGGGCTGCCCAGAGAGGGGGTGGATTCCCCATCCCTGGAGGTTTTTCAGCTGAGCTTGGCCGTGGCACTGAGTGCCATGATCTGGTAAAGAGACTGGAGTTGGACCAAGGGTTGGACCTGATGATCTTGGAGGTCTTTTCCAACCCAATCCATTCTATGATTCTTTCTACTTAATAAAATATCTCCTCATCCCATTCATCATTTTCATCAGATACTATAATGAAATAATCACTAAGGCGTTAGTAACCAATTAATAATTAGTTATAGAGAAATCAATGGTATCTAAAGGCAAGAAGATGGATGGAAAAGAACATCCTGTTTTACATCTGAAGTTACACAGTACCATCTGTTGGAGTCACTGGATGAAAGCTCAGAACTTTGTCACTTCCCAAACCATAACCAGGATCATGTCAGGTCTGCTCTCCTACCAAATATTCTCTCTAATGCCAAAAAAGTTGCTATGTGATGTCCTGAACTTTCTCTTCCCAAGTAAAACCAAGCTCAGAGGGAGGAACTTGGATGAATGGCTCTAAAAACATACCTTATTAAATAGCAGGAAGCAAAAAAACCCACACAGCTTACAAAACAAGGTTCTCTAAGATGAAGTGCCATCATCATTTTATTTCTTAGATATATGGTGGCCAAGAGGACTCCAGAAGAGAGACATTCATTTGGGAGTGTGAGAACACAACACAATCTTATTTTGCACTTTCTACAACAGTAATAATCCAAACTAAGCGCAAAAGCTGCAAGAAGGACTATTGCATGGCATTAGGGACTTGGAGAATTGCATTTGCTTCACTCTCATAAAGGAAATCCATGAAAATATCATTGTTCTGAAATTCAGCAACATTTCAATTACGTGAGAATTCTGATTTAACTTTCTGGATAAGAAGACAAATATTTGGCTTCCATGAACTCAATGGCAGAAGGGTTTGGGACCACTTACCACAGCCTTCCTTCTGGAATCTCAAGTCATCATCATTAACTCAAACAGCTTTTAGGGATCATTAGGCCAAAGCTTGTACTCTGGATTTACCATTCCTTGCTGGGAAGGAACAATGGTAAGAATTCACTCCACAGTTGGCAGAACTTGTCAGCACTTCCATTTGATCTAAGACCTTATTCTTTCCTATTTTCCAGAATTGCAGCATGAGAGCTTCAATTCTTAATTATTTTACTCCCTAGAGACTTCTTAGCTTAGGAACATTAGAAAAACATTAGAAAAAAAGCTGTAGTGCATGTACAGCTCAGAAAAACATTCCTTGCCACCATTACCCTCATGATTCATTACCTAATCTTTCATCTTTCTTTTCCAGAAGTTTATGAAGGACACCACAGAAAAGCAGCTTCTCAAATATCCACTCTCTCTCAACCTTCATCGTTCTTAACTATTTGTGGTCCAAGTGGTTCACTTATTTCTCATCATCCTGGGGATACCATCCCTACATCCTCCTGATAATCAGAACTTTACTGACGTGCCTGCCGAGCTACAAAGAACATAAGACACTTCTCCCTGCCCCTCCTCTGATAACCTGTTCCCATTGCTCAAAGAGAGGACTCCTACAACACTTGGTATGAGTGCCATGATCTGGTAAAGGGACTGGAGTTGGACCAAGGGTTGGAGTTGATGATCTTGGAGGTCTTTTCCAACCCAATCCATTCTATGATTCCCTGCAGAGATTCTCTGTCAATACATACACAGAATCTATGACATTTTAAATATGATTAAATGATGATTTTAAATATGATTAAATGATGATTTAATTGTTTTAAATATGATTAAACTCTGGCAGTGTTTCTTCTCACCAACCAGCTAGAACAAGAAGTGGCTTCTCAGTATTTAGCTATGAAACAAGTTAACCAGGGAAAGACTGAACTGAAATTCAAGAAAGCTAAGGAAAGTAATCAAAAGATTGGAAATAATTATCTCCACTTCCCCCCCCCACTTATCTATGTTACAGTCTGAAAATCCTTCTGTGCCAACCTTCAGTCTCAAAAAGCTTTCCTCAGCAGGGCTGTCAATTCATCCAGATCTGATTGAAGTAAATATTTCTGACCAGTGTTTGCTGCCACAGCCTATTCCTTTCTCACCTGAAGAGTAAATAACTCTGCACTGTTATTGGCTGCACACTCCACCAAGCACAGCTGAAGCAGAATGCAATGCTGGGGAGCTGCATAGCTCAGTGTCACTGTGACAATAACATCCCACAGCTTGCTGGAGCTGCTGCTTTTTACCCTCTAACACCTTGAAAGGTGTCATATTTGTCTTTCTAAGGTCAATTGGTTTCCATCTTCTCTGCAGCAATAGTGGCTGCACTCAAAAATTATGGCTAAGGTGTTATGTGTGGAAAAGCAGAATAGCCAAAGAGCTGCCTCCAACTAATGCTCCCCTGGGAGTGCAGTTGGTCACAGAATCACAGACCATTCTGAGTTGGAAGGGACCCCCAAGGATCATCGAGTCCAACTCTTCAGCCAATGGCCCACACAGGGGATTGAACCCATGACCTTGGCATTATTACAAGCAACTTTTAACCAAGTGAGCTCATCTCAGGGTCTGCTGAGGTCATACATGACTGCACACTTCAGACTCATAAATGAAGCTAAAATACTTTTAAGATACTGTAGCAAAAGGCATTATTTTGCTGGGCTTTTTTTCCTCTCATCTACTATTTAGATCCATCTCCCCTGGCTTCCTTCTCCCTTCAGGCTTTGGTGAAGGAGAAAGCAAGCCCTGCACTTCCACTTGTGCTTCAAAGGTGGGCACTGCTCCAGGCACTCAGCAATAGGACAAGGGGGCACGGGCTCAAGCTCTGCCAGGGGAAATTCCAGTTGGAGAGCAGAAAAAACTTCTTTACAGAGAGAGTGCTCAGGGATTGGAATGGGCTGCCCAGAGAGGGGGTGGATTCCCCATCCCTGGAGGTTTTTCAGCTGAGCTTGGCCGTGGCACTGAGTGCCATGATGTGGTAAAGGGACTGGAGTTGGCCCAAGGGTTGGACTTGATGATCTTGGAGGTCTTTTCCAACCCAATCCATTCTATGATTCCACTTCCAGCTGCCAGGTCTGTATCCAGGGAGCTGCTCCAAGGCCCTGCCTGCTGCTGGGCAGTCCCAGCACTGATCCACACCCCCAGCAAGGCTGGCTCTCAAACAGGCAGAACCAGATTCCCCAAGCAGAAAGTAATCAATTTGCCTGCCTGCTGCAGCTGCACAAGTCAAGCTTCTCCCTCTCACTCCTGAGGATGAACACTTGGACAACTACATAAGAATTAGAAGCAGAAGGAATGAAGAAAATATTTAATGGGATGTCACTCAAGCCACATTACTTTGGGAAACATTCAGAAAAATGTTTCTCAGATTACACTGAAGTTTAACCTCAGAGTTCCTCTGTAAAGGATAATACAGGAAACCACCAGCACAGGATTCAGAGGTAAATAATTTTCTCTCACTTAATATTTATAAAGTTGCAAATATCTGAAAAAAGCTGTGCAGTGGGGTTTAGAATGGAAATGTGCCTAAGTGTCAAGACATATAAATAATGTATGTGTACCTAGCAGAGAATTAGGTTTTCTGGAGGTGAATATACTCTCACAGCTCTGCTGCTCATGCACGGGAACACCAGGTTGTGAGGCAAGTTTTATGCATAAAAATACCTTCTTTAGGGAATTCATCAGAGTTATCTTAAAGGATAGACCTTGATTTTAATTTTCCAAGCCAGTTAAACTTCATATATAACAATTTTTCATGTTTAAAAACCTGTAGGAGGGATATATCACAACATACTTGAAAGCACAGGAGAGAGTCTGTTGGTTTATCACGTTAAGTTTGCTGAGTAAGAAGCTTTCATATATAAAACCATGCTTGGCTTGCTTTCAATTTCACAAAGTATATTTGGAATTGTCTCAGTGTACCAAACTTACCTCATGCAGGAAATAAAGACAAAGTAGGCACCTACTGCTTTGACATCAAGGAGGATTTTTCTAAGCAACTAAGAGAGCTTTTGAACTTCAAGAGTCACTGGAAACAATGTGGAAAGGGAGGGTATGTGTGCATTGGCACAAGGGACACCCACGCTCAGGGACAGTATTTCTCTCAGACAGAAGACATGCCAGAGGAAAACAAAATCTGAATGCAAGCTATGTTAGTTCCTTGAACTGTTCATAAAAAGTAAATTACTGAGAAAAGAGGAAAAAACGAAACAGAACAAAACAAACCACAAACGTACACACACAAAAGAAAACAAACACAAAACCAAAACCAACCAAGAAACAAACCAGTACTAAAGTTTACTTTACATTACAAAAGAACTGGTGAAAAAATCTATTATGAAATGGACACACTTTTATCTGAGCTTTCATCAGAAGTGCCAGAATCCTCACAGAAAGGGTTTCTGTGTGAGGGGATGTGTTTGTTTTCTTGTTTTGCAGATTTGGAGTTTCTTTTAAAATACTCTCCTAACTCGTGAAGTTCTCTCCACTTTGTGGGATTCTCATACAGCAACACATCACTGAAAAGTAAACACTGTAGTGGGAACACCCTGGGGGTATACCTGTAAAAATGTCTCCGATGTGCTGCTTTTGGGGCTGTTTCATCAGAATGAGTGATCACAAACCCAAAATTCTAGGTCAGATCTCCATGGTGGCAATCAAAATGAAAAGCAAAGCATCCCTCAAGTCCAAATATTACAGTATCAGAACTATCCACATGATTAAAAGCAACTTGAGGAAAATGCATCTTGATGAGAATGATTTATCTGAGATCATTAGTCTTAGAGGCTACTTCAAGAAGCTGCAGCTTTGAGGGACAGAGTCAGAATTCCTGGGGAAACAAAGAAGACAGAACCTTTGAATTTAACAGCAGTCTACACACAGGAAAGAACAATGCCCTATTCTTCAGTCTCCAGTCAATCTTCTATTTAAAAAATGCTGCTCTACCTTTTCTCCCTTCAGAAATTTTATCTCTCATCTATTCATTTTTTCTTGGGCAATCCTGTAGACAGCAATCAGAAGGATGTTTTAACCTAGAGAAGGGAGGTCTCAGCAGACACAGCATGAAAACTTTTGTTAGTCTCTTTATGCTTTGCTTGTGTTAACATCCATGAAAGTCAAACTCCTGATCCACAAACATGCAGAAAAATGACAGTTTGCCACATTGTTTGGCTTGTTCTTTCTTCTTCGCTTACTGGCAGTTCATGAGCCTTTTGAGGAAGTCGTGGAACACAAAATTCTTTATATTTTCAGCAAGCAAGCAGAGAGGAAAGAGGCCAACAGTTTCAGGGCCATGGAGACCATGAGGCTCCCTTGAGATTAAATTCTGAGCCTGCTCTTTCAGCAGAGTTTTTGCAGATTGCCTTCCAAATAAAGGGTGTTAACACACCTTAAACCAGGTTGTCTGTAGCAGTCCAAGCCCCTGCCCCTTCTGGATTGCTGACAACAACCCATCAGTATCTTTTTACTGATTGACATGTGGCTCTTTCTCAAATAAACAGCCTTACCTCATTTCTCTTGTTTGCTTTTCATGCCTCCAATTCCTATGCAAAACAATCCTTTGAAAATTAGGGTAAGCCATAATGAAGAAATGGTGAATAAAGTGGTACAAAATGACCTGCAATTAAGAGTTTGCTTTGATGCAGTTGCAGGAGCTACAGGAGACATTTTCTCTGTTTCCACCTTTCCCCCAGACAGCTCCTCCAGGTCACATTTAAATAAGAGAACAGTTAAAAGTAAGATGCTAAACTCATCCTATTCATGGTATCTCCAGGCAACTTCATTCTTGCATTACCTTTTGAAGTGGTCACAAAGATGTCAACAACTATAATTAGATTCATTTTGTAAAGTGGCCTCGTTATTCCCACAGGTCTGAACAATATTCCTACTTACTGAAAACATTTCTGAACACAGAAAGTCAGTTCAATCACACCTATTGGTCAAATAAACTGCATCCAAAGACATGTCTGGCCTTACATAAACCACATTATGTTCAGCTCCACATGTGTAATTACAAAAGAAATGACAATAAATGATGTTGACATATTTTTGGACAAGATTAAAAAAATTGTAAGTATTTTATTTCCCCTTGTAATATCAATACCCAGGCAAACAAAGCACAGTCAAATTGCCTATATGTTGTTTGTTTTTTTTAAAAAACCTGCCTGGACATCCTTACATTTATCACAGGTGAGTTCCAAGGCTGTGATTCACAGCTCTGTGGTCTGACAGAGATGAAATGGGAATGGAAAGTAGGTGGGATGATGTACAGGAATAATTTTGAGTCTGCAATTCTACTGTCAGCAGAACAAAAATCTCAAACCATTTGGAGCAATACAAAGCTGTTAACTAGGAGTGGAAATGAAATATCCTATTAAATGGGAAACATTTCACCTGCCCTCTACCCTGTTGCAGCCCTTTCTCTTGCCCCCATTTCATTCTCAAATACTGCTTTAAATTATATCCATATTTGGACCTTAATTATGTGATCTTTTAGCAGAGGAGATGATGATTTTCTCTGTGNATTATAATAATGTATTTATAATACATTTATTTCTCTCTGTTGCTCATTTCTGAGGACTCAAAGAGCACTACTGACAGTAAATCTCATTAAAGAGGTGAAAAAGTCACCATCAAAACATGAAGGAAGTTCTTCAGTTTTGCTTTTAATCAAGGGATACTCCATTCCCTTACCCTTTACAGAAAATAAACTGATCTGCAAAGTGAGAAATCATCTTCCCTCACCCAGAGCATCACTAGGGAACACGAGAACTGCTGCCTCCAGATGTGGAAATGGCAGTAGATGATTTTCCTCAAGTTCTCCCCATCTGCAGCCACACAACCCTAAAGGGTTTCAAAACTCCAAGGAACCATCTCATTGCTGCAACTGACTCACTGTATCTTTGCACCAAATACTCCATAAACTACCAAAAAACCCAACCATTTTTTAATTGGGACACAGAGAAGTACAGACAGTTGTAGAGATTTTGAGGGTATAGAAGGTTGTAATTACAGGTGATTCACCAACTGCTGAATTCTCCCACCCCACTAATATTAAGATTTATACCTTGTATTATTCCCTTCTCTCTGAGGATTCCTTCCCATTCCATGAAGCACCACACAACCTACACAGGGCAGCTCCATCTCCTACAACATGAATGTGTTACATATTTATGGTCAAAGTCCCAAGAACATCTGAATGATTTTAAGTAACCAAGGTCTGTTTTCCCCCCTTGCAGAACTTACTCCATGATTTGGTGGCACTTTACAGCAACTTTGGACTAATTTTTACAGACTTTGTCAACTCCTTGAATACTCAAACCTGTTTTATNTTTAGCAGAGGAGATGATGATTTTCTCTGTGGATTGCTGTGACCTATAAGTGGCCATCATATCTGCACCAGCTAATTAAGTGAAGGTGCTGATTTCTAGTCTTATTCTTAATGGAAATAAACAAATAAAACCAGGTATCTACAATTTATCTATAATTAAAATTATATAATAAATATATACTATCTTGATGGACTTGATCTTGGAGGTCCTTTCCAATCCAATTGATTCTGTGATAAAACATATATTTATAT
>VWZD01012290.1:25012-36689 GCA_013396695.1 Sakesphorus luctuosus
TTTCCCTCAACCCATAAAGGCTTAATCAGCCCATCAGGCCACACTGCCGGAAAGCTACTAGGCCTTACCCTGAGAAGGGGTGACCCCCAAGGCCAGGCTGCGGGGCCAGGCTGTCTGGATGTCTTAAGGTCTGAGGTGACTGATGACTGCACCCTTAAGGACCTGAGAACCACCTGTATAATGTGAGATGCCTTTATGTGAGGTGACCTACTGACCAATAGTGTGCTGGCAGGTTGGATCCAGGGGTAGCTAAAAGTGAAGCTGTTCCTCCAAATCAAGTCCTTTGTCTTGGGTGAGCCTTCTGATCCCAGTGCAGCCTGAGCTGTCTCTGCCTCCTCTGACTGCCTGTCACGTGAAAGGGAGGAGGGAGACAGAAATGCAAAGATTTCTAGACTTAACTGTATTAAGTTAGTAGCTATAAGCACCCTTGGGATAATCAAAGCTTTATGAACCCAGCACTGCCTGCCCAACTAGGACAGAACACAGGCTGGAAAGAGTTTTGACTCCCCTAGGAGGACCACACTGAAGCCAGGGAGAAATTATTAGCAATAAAGGCCTCCAGAAAATCAGAGCCTTATGTTTCCCAACTCTGCCTATTGACTATGGACAGCACACAGGTTGGAAGGGTTTCCGACCTCTGCTCTGAGACCACACTTAAGGCAAGGAAGAACTTCTATAAGGGTCTGCAGAAAATTAGAGCCTTATGTTTCAAAACAGATGGTGCTCTCTACTGAAAGTGCATGGGAGAAAAGGGAATTACTTAAAGCAACTTAAACTTTCCTAGATTTAATTCTCAGAAGTCCCTTTGTTGTTTTCAGGGAATTCTGGCCTTCAGACCCACACACAGAGACTAAAATGCACTAATTAAAAAACTTAGCAAGACATTAGGGAAGTTACTGCTACGTGGACACCAAGTATCTCATTAGTAAAAAAGAAACCAAATCAAAACAACTAACCAAACAATAAAAAACACAACAAAAAAACCCCACAAACAAAATCTGAACATCCTTAAAAGAAGGAAATATTGAAAAAGGCCAACTTTCAGCATAAATTCAGAAACCTGCCATTTCTTTCATCCTGCTTTTGATACAGTTTCATTTTTTAGTTTTAGGGACTTCAGGGAATAAAGTCTATGCCACAGAATGCAATTAACAATGAATTAATTAATGCATTATGAAGTTCTTATGCCCATCAGACATGAAGATATTGTACTTATAAACCATTTTAAACTTTCAGAGGTTTTTTTTCCTATTTCAAAGGGGTATTTGTTATCACAGGCTGAATTGACTAATGTTATTCTCAATATTTTACAAACCTATCAAGCAGAGGAAAAGCCCTACTAAAAAACCACTATTAAATTATAAACTACAACTATTAAACTATAAAACACTATTAAAGTAAGCCTTCTTTAATGAGGTTTTGCTGATCATGTGTCAGCAGCACCACCATGTGTTAAGTGAACAAGACATTTATTGCTGAGAGATCACCAGTACTGCTGAATATAATCAACTATTTACAATTTAGGTAATTGATGTAGGCCTAAGTAGTAACAATATTTTTATGTCATGTTGTCATGTAAAATCTGTCATTGCAAGTGATAATATCCCAATTTTAAAGCATTAAAAAAATCCCACCTCATTATATTTCCACAGCTAATGGAAGAGAAGACAAATAAATATCCCTAAGAAGGATTAAAGAAGATCTAAAGTCAGATGAAGTGCATGAATTCAGTATATCACCAGAGGGAAAGAGGGAGGGAAAAAAGGCTTTGTTCACTACCATGATATGAGATTAGCATAAATAAATACTTCATAAATATCCCTGAGAAGGATTAAAGAAGATCTAAAGTCAGATGAAGTGCATGAATTCAGTATATCACCAGATACTACAGGGGGAAAAGGAAGGGGAAAAAAGGCTTTGTTCACTACCATGATATGAGATTAGCATAAATAAATACTTCATAAATGCCATAAAACTAATTGTAATATTGCTCAGTGCTAAAGTTACAGCAGTATCAGTGCACTTTATGTTCATACTATTCAGAAATGGTTCTTGGGTGGTCTAATTGCCCACATTTCAGATTATCAGGAGAACATTTATTACACTACTTACACTAACACGGGTTTTCCTGATATCTTAGGGCTGTTCAACACTTCCATCATGGCTTGCTTTGTTTCTTCCATTCTTGCAACATCACTGGAATCCACCACAAATATCACCCCGTAGGACTCGGCGTAGTAATTCCTCCAGATATTCCGAATTCGTTTCCCACCTCCCAGATCAAAGATGGTGACTTCAAAACGTCCCTGTTTGAGATCAATTTTGGAAAAGCCAACTGTGGGAGCCACATCTTCAGGAGACTCTGTCAGGGTTCAGAGAAGAAACCTTTCAGTTTAAAGAGGATTTTATATTGAGCAGCAAAATTCATGTTCTAAAAACATCGAGTGAAGCCTCCTTATTAAATGGCACCACACTGCAAACCACATTTTTTTCCTTTTTTTTAAGATTTTTCCTCTCCTCAGGTAACTTCAAATTAGCACACTAGTCTTTCAACCAGTTACTTTACATTAATTTAGACAGGAGCACTGGAGTAGGGGAGGGAAAGGGGTATGGAAAAAAGAAAGGAGCCAAAAATGCAGTTTTTAATATTTAACATTACAATTACATTGCAGTGGAGTTCAGGGCACTGCCATTTTCACTTTGCTCCCCTCCCCACCAGTGCTCCCATCTGAACAGTTATACAGCATTTGCATGGTATTAACACCAGTTTGAGAAGGAAAACAAACAAAACAGTTAATGCATCACGACCTGGGAAACCTTGTGCTCTGCCAAATTTATTCTTTATCCTTCATGGTTGCCAAAACAACTTCAAAAGTTCAAACCAAGGCCTGAGATGAAGTGACTAAAACCATGTTCTTCTGAGATGTAAACTACTTAACTCTCTTTATTCAAGAACAGGTTTCAGCCTTTGTTTATTTTTATTTTCTGTTTTACCATATGCTAAAACTACTGTAGCTTTATATTTAAAGCTCTTGCTCACTGTCTGCCTTTCCTGAGGGCAAAGAGAGCCTTTACTTTGCCTCATACCACTCAGCTGTCTCTGCAGGGGTGAGTTAATTGGATACCCACAACTGTTTTATGCAGCTTGGAAAGCAAAAGGCAGGAGAAACAGATGTAAAATTCAGTTTGTTGAGAAGAAAAAAATGCAGCCATGGCCAAAAGCACTGAGGTCTGAAGAGCTAAATCCCCATCAACCTTCTGCTGCCCTTAACACAGCTGAGATTCAGAACAGACCCCTTGGCCACAACAGGGTGAGCAAGAGAAGGGTCCTGGAGCCCATCTGTGAAAAATTACAGCTCTGAAAGTCAGCAGATTTTATTCTGAAGAATGTTTTGCACTGTGAGCCTTAAGTATTGGCTCTTACAAGAGCCAACAATGTGAACCTGAGCGTTTGTTGAAGGTGAAGTTGTTGGTGTTGAAGGTGAGGGGATGTTGCTGAAACATCTGGTCCTTCTGTGCAGGGAGATCCCTGCTAATAAACAGCCCTCAATGTCACAACAGGAGGTGCCACAGAAGCTGCAGATCCATCCTGGCCAAAGCTGAATTACCCAGAGTGCTACAAACTGAGACATGACAGCTGGGCTTCAGCAGAAACCAAATACAACTGAGTCTCCTCTGGCTGAGGCACAGCCAAAAATACTGGGCTGATCCATTCTGAGGTCTAACTGAAGGTTCTCCTCTCTGCAAGCCCTGCTAAGGGAAAAAAAAATAACATAATTGCTTCATAAGGCAACTACTTAAGCCCAGGGAAACAGGCACAGAAATCAGAACTATATTTTCCTTGAGTTTCCCTTCAGAAATATCCATCTTTATCTCATTTTTTCACCAGAAAAACAGGACTCCTAGCAATAACTGTCATATTAAGCTAATAAAGATATAAAAGTTGATTTTGAAATAGAATGGAAGGCTACATAACTAAAGACTCATATAAAGGCTACATAACTAAAGACTCATATAAAGGCTACATAACTAAAGACTCATGTTTTCAGGGCAAATATTCAGGAATATGAGAGACTATTTGTGATCTTATTCCTGCTTTCTTACATAACACAACACAAGTAAACAGCGAGTTGAGGTGGAGTCTCCAAGTCTGCCAAAACACCACTAAGTACAGTCTTGTTATTGCACAAGATGAAAGTTATTTACAAAGTGTGTGTGTGTGTAAAAATCCCCCAGAGAAATTTTGTTTTCCTAAGCAAAGTTTTATCATTGGATGGTTCAAAAAGTGGTCTCTTACTGATAATTTTCTAGGCACTGACTTCAGTGAGCTCCTGATGATAAATAATGATGAAAAATACATATTACCAGAACCATCCTTAATGTTATTATACACATATATGCAATTTCCTTCTTCAGAACCTTTTAATCATTATTACACTTAAAGCACTGCTTTTTATATGAAGTTTTCTGAGGTATGCACATTATTGGATGGTCATCTGAAAGCAACTTCAGCACACACACTAAAGGAAAAAAAGAAACGAATCCATTGATTTCTCTAATGTACCACCAAGATGTGAAACACGGCATTAACCAGAATATTTTGTATCGTGGCATTAATTCAAAGTAATTATTAAATAGAATTTGGTAAGAACCTTCAGAGGTTTTGTGCTACACTTATTATCACTTAAATCAACTGATGGAGACCAACAGCTTGCTTGTAGTTACAAAGTTCCTTCAGCTATTTATTGAACTACTGAAGAAACACCACTCTAGTAAAAAAAATACTCTCCTTGCTCATGAAATTTAAATAAGAATCCTGACCAAATTTTGTTGCAATTTAGCACTTTGTACAGTCAACAACACAGTGGCCAACTCAAGGCACATCAAAGCACTCTGAACATTTGGTCATTTTACACTTTTCATGACTGAAAATTAGGAATGATACTCTCTCAGTGCTCCATTGAGATAATAAATTAATTGCTTACCTCCTTGAATTCCTCGGACTGTAGCAGTTTTACCAGCATTATCAAGACCCACCATTATTAATGTCACCTTCCTCCATAAGGATTAAAAAAAAAAAGAGAGATTTAAAATCTTTTTTTTTTTAGCTCTAGCTAGACATCACTTATTTTATTATATTTTTTAATACATGCATAGCAAATTTAGCACCAAACAGCAGAAATAACAGGTACCAGAATCAAGGAGTAGGCATTGCTACAACGGTGTATCTGGTGATCAATATGTCAAACCATCTGATTAGGCAGAACAGCAGAACAAGGTATGAAATGAGAAGTCTAATACTATAGTTTAAGTTTCACATGAGACTTTGCTTTCAACTTGTATTTGCCTGCTGAAATTTAATTTCACGCTACTGTAAATTTTAGTTGGCGTGATCAGGGTCCCTTTAACAACTTCTGTAATTTGATTTCCATTTCCCTGTATTTTTACCATCTCTCTGCCTCAAAGTTGTGCCTATATTAGAAATTTATTTCTGTCTCCATCAGTACACCTGACCAAAACTTGTGTAGACAACACCAGAAGCTGTAAATATGTGGCACTGCTACTTTTCCTGTCTTTGTTTCAAGTAAGACCAATCCAGACTGCAAATGTGCAAACCAGTGGTATGTACAACTCATCAGCAAACTGGAGTACAGGTTGGTACATTTACCAGGATAGGATTTGAAACAAAGCAATAGGAAAAGCACAGCTATGTGTCCATCTCAGTTCTTCCTCCTATTCACAGAGACTCAGAGCAGCCAAAGGAATTTGTTCCATTTTATACCCCTTTAAGTAAAGCAAAAGTACCCAAATTAGAAATCATTAATATTTCATTTTGTATTAATTCTCCCTTGAAGAAAAAACAAAAAAGATGGATTTTTGTAACTGAATTAAAAAACATGATGTAATGTTATAAATAACAAATGAAGTAAAATACAGTTTGGGAAGATCAGCAGAGAAATGTAAAAATACTTTCCCATATTTACCTGACAGGTTCCCGCCACCTTTTTAACCAGTTGCAGCAATTGGCCATTAGACTGAACATCCCTCTTCACGGCCATCCAGAGCCAGGAGAGCCACAGAAACAAAGTGGTCAAGCCAGAACAACCCAACAAGTGCAGCAGAGAGATGGCAGAGGCCCTGATCTTGTTAAAAAAAAAAAAAAGGAAAAAAAAAGTTAGACCCTGTGTATAACCAAGACATGCCATTTCCCCCTGTCTGTTCATGTTCAGCCAGCCCCATGACAGTCTTATTATTCCTTCTGCCTTTCCACCTTCTCACACTTCATTGGCCCCTTTGGACATATAGAATCACAGAATCANGCCTCCTCTTCTCCAGCACAAACACCTCCAGCTCCCTCAGCCTCTGGGCAGCAACAACAGAGCTCTCATATAAAATAGTAACAATGCAAGGCAACTGCACAGAAGGAAACCTGCAAGTCAGAGGAGCAAGACACATCAAGCTACAAAATTCCAGTGCTTGTCTTGCTAACACATCCCATAGTTCTGCTGAGGGGTGGAAAGTGAGGACCAATTTCAAGCATGAGTAAGACTTACAAGAGCATAACAGAATAAGGCACTAAAAGCAAATAAAAAATATCCCCACCTGCTAAGTATATTCATTTAACTGTCAATTTCTTTTACACAAAAATGACCCCACAACAAGGAAACTGGGTTCTCTACTGAGTCCTTTGAGGAGTCAGCAACTGTATCTAGTAATTGTCACTAAATTAAATAGAAGCATAAAGTACTTCCATCATTTCACAATCTCACTTTGTAAGAAGAAGAAAGAAACTGAGAACATTCCCGTTTTTGATGTTGCTCTGTGAAACAAACAATGGAGAATAACTGTGTGGTAACGTGCTTATCTGCCAGGGGAAATTGAAGTTGGAGAGCAGAAATGAATTCTTTGCAGAGAGAGTGCTGAGGGATTGGAATGGGCTGCCCAGAGAGGGGGTGGATTCCCCATCCCTGGAGGTTTTTCAGCTGAGCTTGGCCGTGGCACTGAGTGCCATGATCTGGTAAAGGGACTGGAGTTGGCCCAAGGGTTGGACTTGATGATCTCGGAGGTCTTTTCCAACCCAATCCATTCTGTGATTCTGTGATTGCATTGTATGGCCAGACTTCAGAAACGCAGATTTGGGCAGGGCTCTCCCCACGTGCCCTTCCAGCCTGTGCAGTGGATGTTTTAGGTGAGGCACAGCGTGCACAGAACTGACCCAACCGTGTAAGTCCTGAGGTCCATCTGCCACGGCCGAGCGAGCTTGGACAGTGACAGGGAAGTCCTCAGGACTGTCACAGCCTCCAGTACCAACTGGGGCTGACCCTGCTGAACATCCGAGATCTGACGTGATGGGATGGCAGGGAGGGATTGAACTGCCAGGGGACGGTCCCCACTGAGACTCGAACTCAGGTCCTTGGGAATCAGAGTCCAGAGTGCTCTCCATTACACCATGGGATGAGCCTTGTGACAAACCAGGTGAGGGTGGCCGTGACTCAACCCAACTGTGCCACTGGCCCAGTGACCAGCTCCAGACAGGGAGCACAAGGAGTCAGCTGTTCCTGTCCTGGGAATGGGGATAGTGGGGACTTTGGAACAGGGGAACAACCACAGAACATGCCGAGTTGGAAGAGACCCACAAGGACCATCGAGGCCTCCTCCATGCACATATCATGGGACAGGGAATGGTGGTTACTGACATTCCAGTCTCTCCTCCAGTTATTTTCACAACTCTTGCAGAAAGAATGGCACTGTCACCTCAGCTCATCTGAGCTCGGATCATCTCAGCTCCCCTTTTGATCAGCAGCTTAAGCTAAAACAACAGCTGGATTCACATCAGGGCAGCTGGGATGGAGACAAACCGTCCCTGTGCCTCCATGAGAAGATGAACTGAGAGTTGTGACACTCTGAATGACCTCAGCAAGTCTCCCGAAGGTTGTACATCAGAATCCCTCTCATATTTTAAATTATAACTAACCTCAAACAAAGGTAATTTCAAATAATACAGAAAATGGAATTATTAAAGATTATAACAACTTTCCAAATCTATCATCTTTCCAAAACAGACCAATAAAAGTGAAAAAACCCAAATTAAATTGAGGAACTATCCCTAATAAGCCTGTGTTGTTCCTAATTAACTGTGATGGTTTAGATAATTAATACAGGTAGGAACTGAGAACTCCTGATTCTATGAAGCTGCTGTACTCAAGGATGCTTTGTGTGGATTTGCTGTCTTTCAATGTCAGAAATAGGTCAGATTTCTTTCAAAGCAGAGACAAATACTCTTTAAATATTTATATTCCATTGTACCAGAGAACCTGAGACCAGTTTCTCCACAGGAGAGCTGAGTGTACGAACAGCAAAGAAGTTCCTCAAAAGGAGAGCAAAATGATTACAACTATTACAAGCAACAAAACCAGGCCCTGAAGAACACAAAGTAATAATGAAAAGGAAGAAAAAACGCAGTGGGGTTTGGTGCCTCAATCCACAAGCAAGTGCCAACAAAGCTAACTTTGAGAACAGTGCTCCACAAATTCTCAGATAGTTCTACTGAAAAGCAAAATGTGACAGCTGGAGGAACAAAGTGTGCCATTGTTGCTTTGTCAGATTACAAAAATGTGACATTTTCAGTGCCCGAGCATCCCCCAGAGAACAATTCTCATCCTATTTTGTGCACACTGGCTTTAAAAACTGTCACAAAATTGCTCTCTAGCACACACGTGGCCCAGAGCATTCCAATGGGATGAAGAAAACTTGTTAAATTGTGACGAGCAGCAATCTTGTTTAAACAGGAAACTTTAAAGGGGAGTGGGCAGAAGGTGATAAGACAAAAACCTTCACAAATATGCCACTATAAACTAGCGTGGCCAGCAGGCCCAGGGCAGTGAGCCTTCCCCTGGACTCTGCCTTGGGGAGGCCACACCTTGAGTGTTGTGTTGAGTTCTGGGCCCCTGAGTTGAGGCAAGAGATTGAGGGGCTGGAGCGGGGCCAGAGAAGAGCAAGGAGGCTGGAGAAGGGAGTGGAGCACAAGTGCTGTGGGGAGAGGCTGAGGGAGCTGGGGGTGTTTGTGCTGGAGAAGAAGAGGCTGAGAGGTGACCTCAGCACTGTCTGGAAGTGCCACATCAGGGAAGTTGTGGCCAGGTGGGGGTTGGTCTCTTCTCCCAGGCACTCAGCAATAGGACAAGGGGGCACGGGGGGCTCAAGCTCTGCCAGGGGAAATTGAAGTTGGAGATGGGAAAAAAACTTCTTTGCAGAGAGAGTGCTCAGGCATTGGAATGGGCTGCCCAGAGAGGGGGTGGATTCCCCATCCCTGGAGGTTTTTCAGCTGAGCTTGGCCGTGGCACTGAGTGCCATGATCTGGTAAAGGGACTGGAGTTGGCCCAAGGGTTGGACTTGATGATCTCAGAGGGCTTTTCCAACCCAATCCATTCTGTGATTCTGTGACATGTAAAACTGCTGAAAAAATTATAGTAGGGAGGCAAATCACGTTATGTTACACAAGCTTGGAGAGACTCGATCCCTGAAATGTGTGTGGCACACAGGACATGCATTTATATGTTGTATTAACAACATTGCAAACCTCTCCCACATATCACACCCATCAGCTGAAACCCGTTATGCTTGTTGCGGTCAAACAAACCCAACTTCCCCCCAGCTCAGAAACACTTCCCAGTTAAACCAGTACACCAAATATATAGCAGGTCAGCACAAATGCCAAGGACTGGGAATGTCAGAGATTCCCAGAAAAAAGGTAATATAAAGAAAAACATGACAGACAAGTGCATGAACTCCTCACACTCCAGATTAAGATCAAGAGCTAATTAGCAGCCCTTATGTGATCCAAAGTAATTTAAGTCCAGCATCCAAAGCAATCTGATGAATATGTTTATCCACTTCCATATGTAAGTACAAACCAAACACATTTTAAACATTTTATTTTAACAGTCTACATTAAATGCTATGCCTTCAGTAGCTTTTATAGTAGAGAACTTCTCTCAGTCATAACAAGATTCCACATTCTTTGAAATGTAATTAATTATTTAAACCTGACCCTCCTAACACAGTTCAACTTCCTACAATGTCCCTTGTCTGACCTATTTGAATTTTAATTATTTTATTGTTGTGTTATAGTTTGAACAGCAAAATGATTGAGCAGTGAAGGAGGAATATTTAGGAATAAACCTGTGAATCCCACCCACTCTGCCAGAATTGCAGTGTATTTAACACCTGCACGAGGTGCAACCAAAAACTGTGATGCCTTCAAAGACACAGGATCCTCCCTGTGGTATTTTGTGCCTTCAAAGTTGCTTCACCACAGATGTGTCAGAAAATTATGTCTGTTAGTAAATTAATTGCAAATATTTACTATTTCCCAGAATGACTGCTGATCAGAAACAGCAAGTCCCTGCCTTGGAGAGTTTGCAGTCTGATCTCATCTGGACTTTTACACAGAATTTTAGTTTTGTGTCATTTTGAAATCATAGAACGGATTGGGTTGGAAAAGACCTCTGAGATCATCAAGTCCAACCCTTGATCCAACCCCACTGTGATCACCAGCCCAGGGCACAGAGTGTGTGTGATCACAGTAGGGTTGGATCAAGACATGGTGGATTCTCACTCAGTGCCACATCCATAGAATCACAGAATGGATTGGGTTGGAAAAGCCCTCCCAGATCATCAAGTCCAACCCTTGGGCCAACTCCAGTCCCTTTACCACATCATGGCACTCAGTGCCACAGCCAAGCTCAGCTGAAAAACCTCCAGGGATGGGGAATCCACCCCCTCTCTGGGCAGCCCATTCCAATCCCTGAGCACTCTCTCTGCAAAGAAGTTTTTTCCCATCTCCAACTTCAATTTCCCCTGGCAGAGCTTGAGCCCCCCATGCCCCCTTGTCCTAATAATGGTTTTAAGGTGTTCATTAGGAAACCTCAATTAGGAAGGTCTTAGGAGAATGAAAATTTCAGAAACATTCCGTAGTAAGTTGTGTATTTATCAGGTTAAGGTGATGATGTGTTACCATTTTAGAAAACTGAAACCCTTTTCCTTTTAACAGCGTAAAATTCCAGTTCTCAGCTCTGACAGGTCAAAAACACAGACAGAAGATTGACATCCCAGAGCACGATTTTCAGAACTTTTCCAAGACGTTATTTTTCACACTAAGCTTTGCAAACTGCCTTTTCTGAGCATTTTAAGAACCACTTTAGAACCAAACCCCCTCAACCCGGCTGAGAACTTGAGCATCCTGAAAGCCTTAAAACACACAAATATTTGCCAGAAACACCTTTAGGATGGCCAAGAAACACACAAACATTTGTGAGAAATACTTTTAGGACCGTCAGGAAGAAGACAAATATTTGTGAGAAACACCTTTAGCACCGGCAACTCGTCGCGAAAGAAAACTCACCACGAAACCAGCCGCACTTTCCAGCCACATTCCCAACCCTTCCAAAAGAGGCAGCCACTCTAAAATCCAGACATCCCCCAGGCACATTCCTTGGGCTCGTCTCTTTGCCAGAGAACTTCTGTTTGGTTTCTTTGTCTGCTTTATCCCCCCGCCCAGGCTGTCGAACCCCGGTGTTCCCTCCTTTCCCTCCTCACCCCTGCCCGGCGCTCACCGGTGACTGTGGCAGGTCCCGGCGTTATCCCGGCGGGGCTCCGAGCGGAGGAGCGGCAGGTCCCG
>VWZD01012290.1:37982-76994 GCA_013396695.1 Sakesphorus luctuosus
CCGGTCGCCCGGGATACGGCGGGACGGTGGCCGCGTGGGGACACGCTTTATGAATGGTCGGGCGGAGCGGCGCGCACGGCCCGGCCCGGCCAATAGGAGCGGGCGGCTCTGCCTGATCAGCCAATCAGCTGCGAGGATCCGCCTTCCCCCCCCCTCCCCTCAGGCGCTNTTCCCGCCCCCAGAGCCTCGGCCGGCCCCCCGAGCAGTCCCGGCTCCCCCGGCAGCGATGGGGCCGCGGTGGGTGCCGCTGCTGGCCGTGGCCATCGCCGTGGCGGAGGCGGCGACCTGTGAGTGCGGGGGGCGAGCGGGGACGGGCGCGGAGGGTCGGGGGGTTCCGGGGGCTTTGGGCTGTGGCCCGGGAGGGGTTTGTTTGTGACCGCCCTGGGGAAGGTGTCCCCTCGCAGGATTCCCTTCCAAGCACAGCGCTGGGGACATCCCGGGCTCCAGGAGGGAGCGGGCACTTATTTTGGGAGTTCAGACCTCTCAGCGTGCCTGAGAGCTGCTTGCTCTCATGGTATGGGGTTTAAAGTAATACATAAAATCGAGTCTTATGTCTTCGAGGATGAAGTCTTTGAGGTTAGTGGTAAAAGAAGGGAATGTGCCTGGAACAAGCAGAACTGCGGGACTTCCACTCAAAGTGAGCCTGTTCTGACCCCTGTTACTAATGATTAAACAGGCAGAGGAGAAACCGAATGTTTACCATTCAGACTTTCTGTTTGAGTGCTGCTCTTTCTGACTTGTGAAGTATCAAAAGATGAAAGTTCATTTTGTAACTTTTTCTTTTAATCGCGTCCTAAAAATGAAGCTCCTAATGAATGTTTCGCAATAGCCTTTTCTGCCGCTTTCATCACGTTTTCGGTTCTGTGCGTCTTCACTGCACAGCTTGTCACGTTCTCTTTCCTCAGTAGTGGGGAATTAGAAGCTGTTATACAGAATTTCTGTGCTCCATACGGCCCAGTTTCCTATCCCTGTCTCTGAACAACGCCAGGGATTTCTGGAAGGACGGGGAGGCAGGAGGAGTAAACGGCTTACTAACGAAGTGGGTACCGTTCAATAATCATAAAGGAAAGTTGCCTCTTGCTGGTCTCACTACAGTTGTGTTTGGTCAAACTGCCAACCAGAGACACGTTTTGGGGGGAAGATGGAGAAGGAATAGATAAATATTGGTGGGTGACTTTATTTTGTCGGTTGCACAAAGCTTCTGTCGCTGATGAGCATTTTGGGAGATTCCAGTCATTGGAATTACAATGTAACAGCATCACACGTGGGTTTTATTCAGTTTATGTGGTCTCTGTGTTTCAGTTCTAGGCTAAAACTGCTCTCCACGACTGAGCCATTAGGTGAGCAGCTCTAAGTTATCTTTTAGTGCCCACTTAATTCAAGTTTCTGGTGCATCTACACAACAAACCAGCTGGAAGAAACCACTGAATCTCATCCTCTCCCACAATTTGTTTTTCTTTCTTTAGTAGCATCACTTCTAAACTGATGCTTGATAAGCCATCACAACTTATCTGTACAGCACTGTTGAAATTTTAAGGCTGTTGAACTACATAAAGTTTTAGTGGTAACCAAGTGGAACACACTGAGTGCATTAAGAGTTAATTGTTGGTTTGGCTGGGTCAGAAGTGGGCTGGAGTTTCCTGTAATCAAACTGCCAGCAGCAGCAGCAGCAGTCAGGATTTTTTTTTTTTTAATAAAGGTCATACAATAATCTTTGTAATTAAAACACAGATGAATGCACTACTAATTCTTTGCATGGGAATTGAAATATTTGCAGTAAAGCCCATGGAATTTGCTTTGAGTTACATGTTTTATTTAAACTCAGAAGTTGTAGGAAGTCAATTAGGAAAGGATAAACAGCAGTGATATAGGGGAAAAGACCTGTTTCCATTACCCCACTAAATATTGAAGACCTGAGGCAGAAAGTGTCACATCTGTTTGCATGAACTTGAAATTTTCTTGTGTTTTATTTACTGTGAAACTATGTGAAAATGAGAATGATGCAGCTAAAGGTCAGAACAAGGTGGTTTAAAGTGAATTAGGCCTGATCTACACCACAGAGCCTCTGCCCCAAAGCTCTGTCAGCATGTTTGTGTTGGTAGAAATCTCCAATGTCAGTAAAATCAGCAGGTTTGATACACAATTTTACTGTTCTTGTCTCTGCTTTTGCCTCAGAACAGATGGTCTTTCTGCATCCTTCTTACTCCTCTGCCTTGCTGTAATCTCAAAGCATTTACTCAAAGTGATTAAATGACTCTGCTAGCAACAGTTGGTGATAAATAAGTTATCCAAGTGTTTTCCTGGGTATCCTTTCCAGTGCAGTTGGGGTTCAGAAAAGTTCTCACGAGGTCCTTCTTGTCCTTTCTGCCAGTCTCCCAGCAGACAGTGTGTTTGTTACTGGTGGGTTGAGGGAAAAGGTGCAGGAGATCCACAGCTGCAGAGTTTCCAATTTGTTGCTCCTCCCATCTGTTCTACCAAGAACGTGTAACAACCAGAAAATCCAAATCCAGCTCTTGAAATACGTTGTCAACAGCCCTTCTTGAAACATAATTCTGGGTGTATCTTAAGGACTGTGAAAGTGGAAGACAGTAGGAGAGGAAAGCAGGCTGGAATAATTTATTTTCTGCTTCACTTGTGTTCCCTGTAACTTCCTAGAGACCTCTAAGTAATGTGTTTAGGATGGGATCCTGGCCTGGATCCAAAGTAGCGTGGCCAGCAGGCCCAGGGCAGTGAGCCTTCCCCTGGCCTCTGCCTTGGGGAGGCCACACCTTGAGTGTTGTGTTGAGTTGTGGGCCCCTGAGTTGAGGCAAGAGATTGAGGGGCTGGAGCGGGGCCAGAGAAGAGCAAGGAGGCTGGAGAAGGGAGTGGAGCACAAGTGCTGTGGGGAGAGGCTGAGGGAGCTGGGGGTGTTTGTGCTGGAGAAGAGGAGGCTGAGAGGTGACCTCAGCACTGTCTGGAAGTGCCACATCAGGGAAGTTGTGGCCAGCTGGGGGTTGGTCTCTTCTCCCAGGCACTCAGCAATAGGACAAGGGGGCACGGGGGGCTCAAGCTCTGCCAGGGGAAATTGAAGTTGGAGAGCAGGTAGAAATTCTTTGCAGAGAGAGTGCTGAGGCATTGGAATGGGCTGCCCAGAGAGGGGGTGGATTCCCCATCCCTGGAGGATTTTCAAGTGAGCTTGGCCGTGGCACTGAGTGCCATGATCTGGTAAAGGAACTGGAGTTGGCCCAAGGGTTGGACTTGATCTGGGAGGGCTTTTCCAACCAAATCGATTCTATGATTCTGGCATTGGCTGCCTGTGTCTCTCACTAAGGGTTTGAGGCATTATGTGCTCATGAGGAGACTGATTTAACTGTGCCTGCTTGAATTGCCTTCCCTGTAGCCCTGTGATGAATCTGTGTGTGCACCAGATCTGATCTGCACTGCAGGTGCCCTGACCCTCCCACCGCTGTGCTCCTCTGAAAGGTTAAGTTGTGCAAAGGCTGTTGAAAGAAGGGCAGGTGTAGGAGTGTGGTGCTCTCTAGTTAACATATGTCATCTCTGCTCTTTAACCCTCTCAGCTGAACCTTTTCCAATTGTGCTCATCTGTTTTTATCACAAGTTATATCCAAAAAATTAAGCAAGGCAGTCTAATTTAATTGCTGTTCCTGCAGTGTTGTGTGCTCTGCAAAGAACACTGAACCAGGCAGATATCTCTGATTTTTAGTATCATTTCTCAACTCATTTATTTGTTCACCACTTGTGTAAAAGTCAATAAAATGACAAGACCAAGATAGGTGAAAATTAAGTAACAGCACAGAACATGATGGATCTGAAATCTAAAAGTTTTATTTTGGTAAATTGTGCATGTACTCAGAGGTTATCTGATACTTCTCATCTTTTGCTTTGTTCTGAAAAATAAAATTACATTTAAGTTAATTACATATTACAGGTAGCCTGATTTTAAGAGATTTATTTTTGGTTTTGCATGAGTTAAATAGCACCAGAATATTTACTCCTAGATCACTGAAATAGGGAATATAAAAGGCTTTGCAGCTTTTTTCCACTTCTTGGTCACACATTTTGTAACACTCACAAAAAAAATATCTTTTTCCTGAATATGAAAGTTTAATTATGCTTCAGCCAGAGCATTGCACAAACTTTTTTGGTGACTCAGGATTTTTTTTGGTCAGAAACAGATACAGAAAAGACTCCTAGGATTTCTTGCCCACAGTTTTCAAAACATAGCAAACATCAGCCCCTCACTAAGCATTTAATTCAGAGTTTTGTGGTAGGTTCTCATATTTGTTCAGTGTTTACAACGATTTTCAGATGTTAAAAAATAGATAAATAATAACAGAGCTCCTTTGTCTCTCCCAAGTTCTATCCCAACAATATGCCTCTCAGTTCCTGGTGAGGAAACGTCGAGCCAACTCTTTCATGGAAGAGAGTAAGAAAGGAAATCTAGAAAGAGAATGCATTGAAGAATTGTGCAATAAGGAGGAAGCCAGGGAAGTCTTTGAGAATAATCCTGAAACTGTAAGTATTTTATGGATATCCCTGATGCAGGTAGTAGTTCCTTGCAGAGGTGTCTTGGTTTAGCCCAGCTTCCTTGCTAAGCTTGAACTGCTTTTTTCTTTCTCTTTTTTTTACTATCTTTCTAGCAAAGGGAAAAAAGAAAACTGAAAACAATTGAGAACTTAAAAGAACTTGAATCAAATTAGAATATGCATATATTTTTTAACATTTACAACTGCATATGCAATTTGTACACACTACTGGGGGGTCCCCCAGGGGAAGAAGGGAAGAGGGGATGGGAAGGAGGAATAAGGAGGGACAAAACAAAAACAAAACAGACAAATACAATCAAAAACTCGAAAGAAAGAAAGGAAACTGACAAAAATACAGTTTCACCAACAACTTCAAAGAGAAAAGACCAGTTCCCCTTTCTCTCCCTTATGTGTTGCTCTGAACAAGGGACCGACGTCCCAGTTCCTTCTGCTCCCCAAGCCTCGCTGGGAGAAGAAAAAAAACCTGACTTCCTATCTTAGATCTTCCTTAGATGAGGGTATTGAGTCCATCATCAGCAAATTTGCTGATGACACCAAGTTGGGAGGGAATGTCGACCTGCTGGAAGGCAGGAGGGCTCTGCAGAGGGATCTGGAGAGACTGGAGAGATGGGCTGATTGCAATGGGATGGAGTTCAACAAGGCCAAGTGCAGGTCCTGCCCTTTGGCCACCCCAAGCCCTGCAGCGCTCCAGGCTGGGCACAGAGTGGCTGGAGAGCAGCCAGGCAGAAAGGGACCTGGGGGGACTGAGGGACAGGAAGCTCAAGAGGAGCCAAGAGTGTGCCCAGGTGGCCAAGAAGGCCAATGGGATCCTGGCCTGGATCCAAAGTAGCGTGGCCAGCAGGCCCAGGGCAGTGAGCCTTCCCCTGGACTCTGCCTTGGGGAGGCCACACCTTGAGTGTTGTGTTGAGTTCTGGGCCCCTGAGTTGAGGCAAGAGATTGAGGGGCTGGAGCGGGGCCAGAGAAGAGCAACGAGGCTGGAGAAGGGAGTGGAGCACAAGTGCTGTGGGGAGAGGCTGAGGGAGCTGGGGGTGTTTGTGCTGGAGAAGAGGAGGCTCAGAGGTGACCTCAGCACTGTCTGGAACTGCCTGCAGGGAAGTTGTGGCCAGCTGGGGGTTGGTCTCTTCTCCCAGGCACTCAGCAATAGGACAAGGGGGCACGGGGGGCTCAAGCTCTGCCAGGGGAAATTCCAGTTGGAGATGGAAAAAAACTTCTTTGCAGAGAGAGTGCTGAGGGACTGGAATGGGCTGCCCAGAGAGGGGGTGGATTCCCCATCCCTGGAGGTTTTTCAGCTGAGCTTGGCCGTGGCACTGAGTGCCATGATCTGGTAACGGGACTGGAGTTGGCCCAAGGGTTGGACTTGATGATCTCGGAGGTCTTTTCCAACCCAATCCATTCTAGGATTCTATGATCTCTCTTTTAGTCTATTCTCCTTTGTTACGTGGAAAACACGTGTGGAATACTTATGTAATACCCATTTTCCTACTTACAGCTGGTTACTAAAAAAGCCTGGATTAAACCCATCACAAGAGGAAAAACTGGAAGTACATTGAATTCACATTTCAAAGCTAAGAGAACCCTCTACCATGCAGACCCAGAACTGGTTTGCAACTCTTTTGTATATGGAACCTGAACAATTAATAATGAAGAATCTATAAGCAAAATGAATAGTTGAGTAGACATTATTTTAATTTCCAGTCTGGGTGACCACTCTTAGACCACCTTTGTCTAAGAATGTAACATTTTAAAACGTTCACAAACTTTTACATCACTCCCATATTTCCAAATTATACTAAACAAATATATAAAATTATTCCTTCTACACCTTATGGTCGAAAATAGACATCAATGCAAAATTTCTAAATACATTACTAACCTCCAGATTTGAACTCCTGCTTTTTTAATCTTCAGTTTTGGACTAACTATAAAAATATCAAAATTTTTTTGTGCTGCTCTACTTACGTGTCTTAAATGATTTTATACTTAAGATTCAGCCATTTTTTAGGGATTCTGTTGTAATATCATGCTTCTTATTTTCCTCCAGCAGAACTGTAGTACTGACAGGTCCCTGTCCAACTTTAGAAATGTTCCTTACAATCTGCAAGTTAAAAGAATTTTTAAATATAGTGAAACTAATAAAAATACAGTTCCTAAATTATCTATAAAGATTTTAAAAGGGCAACTTATATTGCAGCATATCAAACTTGAGGCTGAAATTAAACTGCAAAATACCCAACATTTCAAACAAAACCTTTTAGAAATCACACTTTTGACAAACTCATATTTCAATCTCCTTATTTCCTTTACATTCCAGAATATTCTGTACTCAGAACAAGAACAACACCCTCCCACAGAGATCTGGGGGTACTGTCTGTGCCTCTGCTGGAGAAGTTTTTCCATGTGGGGAAACTCTGCTGGCATCAGTTCAGTTTTACACAGAGGACACCTGGCAGTGCAGAACTTTTGATGAAAGGGTTAGATATTCTGCAAGGTTTTTTTCAAAGTGGGGAGAACTCTGTTTCTCAGTTTATTCCCCCTGCACTTTGTTTAGTAATAGGTATATTTTATTTACCCTTTTACTACAAAAGGTTTATTATATTTTGCAAACAATGTCAGTTCCATGTTCTGCTTTTGGTAGCATTGCATGCATTTGGCTGTACTGATATTTAGATACTTTCAGTAATCAATGGTCAATTGCTTTTAACATTTTTTGCTTCAGTAACTCTTTTCATTTGGTTTGGAGTTAAGTTCCTGTGAGAAATAAATGTATTCCAGGGAGGGTTTATTTTATGTTGAAAAAGGGAAATAAAGGAGGCTGCTCTGCATCCAACAACAACGCCAGACAAGATCCTCCCGTTTAAAGAGAATTTTCAAAGTACTTTTGACACCCAATTCCTTTTTATTGCCTTCACTTTGCAAGTTTCCAATTCAGTGCAATATCTTAATCTCTCCATGGAGTTGTGTGATTTAAATAATCTGCTGGTTTAGCCTAAACAATAGTGATACAGTAAACGTAGTTTATATTCTGTGAGGCAAAGTAAACTTTTTCCTTTTTTGCAGTTCTAATACAAATTTATTTTAGAACTTACTCAGTGATATATTTTGCTCTAATTTACCTATCTGACATCTTTCTTAGCACTTCTTTTTTTCTTTTTTTTTTCTGCAGGAGTATTTTTATCCCAAATACTTAGGTAAGTACAAAAACCCCTTAACAACTCTAATGTGTAACTCAGTGCTCCTCTCATTTGGGTAATATTAGTTTAGTTATTCTGCCCAGAGCCCTTGAATGATTTCCATGCTGATTATAAGGCAGAGTCTCCTGGGCAGCCCTGAGTGCTCAGATCCCTGATGCACTGAGGGGGTTGGTCTGTGATCAGCTGTCCTTAACGTGCCCAGACAAGGGTTTTAATTCAAGCTGTGGGAACAGGCTCTTTGAAGATGAACAAGGTGATCTCATCACTGTCTAGAACTCCCTGAAGGGAAGTTCTGGCCAGGTGGGGGTTGGTCTCTTCTCCCAGGCACTCAGCAATAGGACAAGGGGGCACGGGCTCAAGCTCTGCCAGGGCAAATTGAAGTTGGAGAGAAGAAAAAACTTCTTTGCAGAGAGAGTGCTCAGGCATTGGAATGGGCTGCCCAGAGAGGGGGTGGATTCCTCATCCCTGGAGGTTTTTCAGCTGAGCTTGGCTGTGGCACTGAGTGCCATGATCTGGTAAAGGGACTGGAGTTGGCCCAAGGGTTGGACTTGATAATCTTGGAGGTCTTTTCCAACCCAATCCATTCCATGATTCTATAATTTTAAGCTGTTGTGGTTTCAGTCTCAGTGAGTGCTCTGATCACAAGCAGATTGTGTGGGTTTGCATTTCAGGCTGCCTGGCCTCCCATCGAGCAGGGGTGTTCAGGGTTGCTGCAGTTACTCCTGATTCTCCAGCTGACCTGAGGGCTTGTGTCAAGGGTAAGTGCTGCTCCTGGATGCTTTCCCTAAGGCACTCACATCTGAGAAACACACAGCCAGAAAGCAAAAAAAAAAAAGACACAAATAACCATTTAACTCAGGCAAACTCAATAATCTAGAAAGGAGATTGACAAAAATATGAGATGAGACAGCATTTTCAGAGAAAGCAATTTAAGTGACTGGTTTAAACTTCATTACACAACATAGAGCATCCATATTAGAGGTGCTCTACAGTTTTGGAATTTGTCCTCTGGAATTTTGGATTTACTTGCAGCAGTGTTTAACCAGAAGTAAATCTGACAAATACACTAAAAACTATACTAAATTTTCAAATATACTAAAACACATTTTGTTAAGGTTTCTTAGTCTCAGAAGACCTAATCTTATAGTTCTGCAGTTCTTTACTTCTTTTGAGTGAAGTAAGAAATTATTAAGAAACCCAGTGAGGCCTTACATACTGAATTGCAGCAAGTTTTTGGTCTTCAGGAACATATTGGCCTTTCTTTCTATTTTTTTGAATCTGAACATCACTGAATCCTTCCAACTTTTCATTCTGCTGTCTGGTTTTGTCATTGAAGTTTATGTTGGTGACATTATTGAACACTTATGTGTCCAGCCCACCCTTGCCCTGCACAGTCAAGGCAATCTGAGGTGCCAGTTTCTCTGGAAATATGACCCTCCTTGGACAGAGAAACTCATCCCTCTAATCTTGAAGTCTTGATATTCTTGGAACTTTCATCCTTCTAGTGAAATTTGAGGCAATATGATGGGGGCAAAGCACTATTCTTTAAGAAGTGAAATACATTCTTAAAATGTAATGAAAACAGTATCAAGTCTGCATTTGGCCACATCTTGCAGGGATTAGCATGGTTCAGCAAGTAATTTGTTGTTGTTTTCTAGTTGTTTTTTGTATGACAAAAATAGTGGTGGCTTGGTATCTTCTCAGTCACTTGTAAATTTTTGCTGACAGAATTTGTAGTAAGATACTTGTGGGGTCTTTGATATTCTGCATCAAGCCCTTTCCTATTCATGATAAATACCTGTAGGAAGAGAAGAAGAAAGACTAAACTTCTTCTTGAGCAAAAATAACCTGAAATAACAACTACTTTTAATGTTTTCCATCCCACAGAAATTTCCAACCAGTGTAGCCCTCTGCCATGCCACAAAGATGGATACAAGGAGTGCATAGATGGACAAGGCAAATACACGTGTGTCTGTAAACCAGGATGGAAAGGAGAGAACTGTGAAGAAGGTACAGTCTTTGAACTCATGTGATGTGCCATGATCTGGTAAAGGGACTGCAGTTGGACCAAGGGTTGGACTTGATGATCTTGGAGGTCTTTTCCAACCCAATCCATTCTATGATTCTATGGTAGTTCTCAGGAGCACAGTTATAGCCCTGCTGCTGTTGAGCAGTATCACAGCTGATCAGTGAGTGCCTCCCCATCAGCAGAGGTTTTTATTTTGTTTTCCTTTCAGATATAAATGAGTGTGAAGACTTCAATGGAGGTTGTAGCCAGCGCTGTTCCAATCTGCCCGGGAGCTACCGCTGTTTGTGCGAGGATGGATTCTTCATGCACTCCAACAAGCGGGACTGTGGAGGTACAGAGGAGACTTGAGCACATCACAGCACACTGCCTGGTCACTTGAGGGAGGAAAGGATTTAGTGCCAGAGTTCCTTAAATGCTTCAGGTCCACGGGAGGATTGTATTGCCTCTGAAAGGTGCAGCCCTGCTTTACCTTGGCTGCTCATTCCACCTGCAGCCTCACAGCACGAGCGTTTGTGACAACCCACAAATGTGTCAGCAACAGGACAAGGGGGCACGGGGGGCTCAAGCTCTGCCAGGGGAAATTGAAGTTGGAGATGGGAAAAAACTTCTTTGCAGAGAGAGTGCTCAGGCATTGGAATGGGCTGCCCAGAGAGGAGGTGGATTCCCCATCCCTGGAGGTTTTTCAGCTGAGCTTGGCTGTGGCACTGAGTGCCATGATCTGGTAAAGGGACTGGAGTTGGCCCAAGGGTTGGACTTGATGATCTTGGAGGTCTTTTCCAACCCAATCCATTCTGTGATTCTATGAACCCAATAGTGAACCAGATCAAAGAGACAAAAGAAAGAAAGAAAAAGGAAAAAGGCTATAGATGAGATTGTTTTTCATTCCAGAGCTCCATGGAGCTTGTTTTTCTCCTCACATACTAAAACAATCTGAAGTGGTGTGACCAGCTAATATTGTTGCCATGGAAATCCTGTCTGATAAACACAGGTTTAGGCTAAATCACTCCTAATTAATGATGCTGCTCTTCTGGGAGTTTGAAGTTCATTGGAGAAGAAACTATTAATGAAACTAAACATTCTCTTAATGGAAAGATTTGTGTTTTACTCACCCAGCATAATTTTTTTTTCTGTGCATGCTTGTTTCTGTTATTATTAGCCATGAACTATGTGCTTCATTCTGTTCTAGATAAAAACTCTGTATTGACATAATTAGCAATTCTTACTGCATAGTTAGAAAAAAATTACAACTTAATTCCATTTTAATGCCATATTTTATTGCCAAACTATGGCAACAGTTTTGGATAATATCAGATAATTTAACAGACTAAACTGGATGGCCATCTTCCACTGTCATTTTCATTAGTTTATATATTTTTGTGAATTAATAACTTTCAAAGAAATGCCACAGCAACAGAAGAATGTGGTTTTGTCAAAAAGAGCAAGCAGATGAGTTGGTTAGAATCTCTAATTTTTGCAAAGATACTGGAAAATTTGGTTAAAAATAATCAAAGATAAACATGGACCAATGTACCTTAGTGCCTCGAGTACTAGTTTAGTAATTTGAAAACTAGATTTAAGTATTTCATTACATCTAACTAAAAAATGATACAACTAGGAATTTGGAATACACACAGTAAGTGTAGAAAAGTAGTCCAAATTCAGGGCAGCTTTGACTTAAAAGGTTCCAGGAGTCCTGGCAAGCCAGTGGGAGAATCTGTTCTTCCTGTGCAGCACCATTTCCACTACTACAAAACCACAGGGAAAACTGGAACGATCTCTGCACATACCAGTGGGGATGAAGTACTACCAGGGATCTGATATTCTTCTGTCTAAAAGACATTTAATAAGATTGATGCTCTAAGCTGAATCCACTTGTTACATCTGCATTGTGAAAATGACATTGAAAAATTGGAAACAACACAGAAGAAACACTGAAATGGTTTGAGGGATAGGGAGACAGTGAGGGACCTGAACACCTGTCAGCAGAGCCAATTAAAGACAGTTGTGACATGAATTGATTGTAGCATGCAAGGACCTCTGACAGGATTCTCTCTTGTCTCTCTGGATGTCTTTTTCTAAGATAGGATTTTATTTTGCAGTCTGGTTTAGTTTATAGGAAGTCTGCAGACTCTCTCCCTGCCTTCCTGGATGTGCATCCCTTTTCCTGTTACCCACAGAACACATCAAAAAATGAGAAAGATAGGCAGGCAGAGAACTTTTTTTCGCTGAAAATGAGAACTTTTTCACTGAAAATGAGAACTTTTTTTCACTGCATGCAGAGGTTTTTTTTTCCTCTGGAAATCTTTATGGCTATAACTGTAGTCTGCTATAAAACATGGTAGAACTAGCAAAAAAGTTTGCACAGTTCAGGATGGGGTTAGGAAAAAAATGGCATGCAAGAGAGTGACTTGTTTTTTAATAACTTGTTTGTATTTCTAGATATAAATGAATGTGTGCTACATCCAAACATCTGTGGGACAGCCACCTGTAAAAACACCCAGGGGAAATATGAATGTGAATGTCCAGAAGGCTACACATATAATTCAACTTCCAAGAACTGTGAAGGTAAGTCTTTGCTGCCAACCCCTCCCTTTTCTCTTTCCTCTTCTCCCATCTCCCCATTTCTTTTTTAATGCACTGCCCTGCCAAACTCCAGAATCTCATCTAGTGGTGTATTTCTTCATCTTCGTACTGTTTATTAGATTATGACTCAATTTTTCATTCTTTCAGAGGTGCAGTCAGGCTTTGTTACAGGCAGTGTATACAGTTGCAATGACTTATTCCCAGACACTGGAGGGTTTACCCTCCTGCATTCTCAGTCCCTGGGAGCTCCCTCTCCTTTCCCACTGCAGGGAGGCCTTTCAGTCCAAGCTCTCAAACTGCCTAACTTGCATCTTTCAGGTAGCTTGGACCAATATACTGAGGATCTGAACATTACCAGAGCATTTTGTACTTTGTTTTCAGTCATCATTGCAGTTACAAGGATGGGATATTTGATGTCAGTCAGTGTAATACATATCCCTAACTCAAGACAAGCTGTAGTAAAAGCAATTAAAAATACTTATTTGGCAAGTTAGGAAGATTTATAAAGGGATAATCACCAGAAGTGCAAACTGTGCTTAATCAAGTTGTCTCAATAACCTAAAAACTTACTTTTATCAATCTGTTTAGGTGCTTATTTAGTCCTCTTGGCCAGGAGCTCAGTCTCTGTCCTTGGTATGTCCTTAGATCTCAGATACTGGACAGACCCTTTCACTGGGGTCTCTGAATTCCATTTAACATAATATTCATCTAATCCTTCTTAGGAGCATCTCATTATGTTGGAAAACACCAGTGTGAGAGTGAACTGATCTCCATTCTAGGCTGGAAATGACAGCATGGCAGTTCTCTAAGAAATCTTTTTATAAACACCTCACATGTAAAATAAAACTATTTTTAAATATCCAGAAGAGGAGCTATGAAAAAAGGAGCTACACCAAAAGAATCTTTCCTGAACTGAAAATCTGTAATTAAAAATTTCTGTAACAATTAAGCAAAGTTGGAAAGTATTGACAACTAGCAGTAAAGCAGCAAGAAGCCATTCAGACACAGCCCATAATAAAATGACTTTCCAAGTGTTGAAAGTATTTGCATAATTGCCTTAGAATGTATTTTATTTCTCTCTACTTACTAGATTTTCTGTTTAGTACATATCAGAAATGAAATTTCAGTTGTAGAACAGACATGGAGTTTTACCATGAAGAGGATTTTCTGCATTTCCAGTTTAAGAAAAGTATATCAGTGACTGGTTTTTATTTTAAATGCTGCCTGTATGTTCCTGCTCCAAAGGACACAAAAGCAGCTTTTTATTGGCCATGAATCTTTTGCTTCATGGTTTTTCATACAGGTTTCTGTGTGGCAGTGATTACATATTGAGGTGTCAGCTCTTTGCCCAGTTACTATGGGAGTAAAATGCTACTGACAATTTTATGTTCCTGTGTGCACCAAAGTGAGAAAAACCTCACAATAATTAATCTAATTCTTGCTCCTCATAGGATTTTCTTCAGATAAATTCAATTTGATGCAACCCATGGAAGTATTGCTTTTCTGGTGGAACATTCCAGGAAGATGAGGAGGTTAAAACAGGGAAAGTCTCATCTCCTAGGAGGAGATTATGCTGCTAAGCCTTTAGACCCTCTTGTAACCACATTAAATGAGTCACCAAATCCCGTCTAAGGACAGGATTGTGCAGACTGACAGAAATACAGCCTTGCAGAAATGCTAAATGGCAGTAGCTTTTCATTGTCAGGTTGCATGTAGGTGGCCAAATTTAATTATGCTTACTAGAAAAATTGAATTTCCATACATTTATGCACAGCTATCTCTGTGATGACAGACTCTATTAGACTGGAAGAGAAAAGGATTGGTTTTCTTTTTCCTCACCCATTCCTAGGAGAAGGTTGCTGCAGTTCTTCCTCCCTGCTGGAGGTGGGAGGCACTATGAGTGGAAGATTTGTGCAATCCTGTCTTTGTTTTATAGTAGCCATACAATTTTAGGCATAGAATTTGATTATCTACTTCTCACCACTTGTGCAAGTTCAAACATCTTGCCAAAAAAAAAAGTGGGAATGAGTAAGTACATTTATTGTGTTAGAAGGTCTCTCTTGCAGTCAGTGTCAAGGAGACAAACCAAGTTGAACCCACATCTTAAAGGATCAACGTTTTCTTTTCCCACATAAGTTATCTAATACACATAAAACAGTCTCCACATATGCCTCACCATATTCCCTCTCTTCCTCCAAGCAACATAAAAAAGGGGTTTTGAATCTTTAAAAAAATCCCAACATAGTATAAAACAGATTTAAATGCATGCACTGGTACAAAATTGTTTTTCCCACTGGAAGGGCCATTTGTTGCCAAAAAAGTGTTGCAGTTTCTTTACTCTGAGGCACCAAATCACCCTCATTAGAGTCTCTTGTCAAGGAGAGATTTTGTTTGTTTCTATAATACAACTGTAGAAGTTACATTGGCTTTTTACACAGCCTTTCATTTTTAAATTATTTATTGTCTACAAGCCACTAAATAGAAAAAGAAGTTCCTTTAGTTGATTTAACTTATTTGCAGCTCAAATCAGACTTTTGGTCTCCACAACTAGATGCTGTCTGAAGCTTAGCTATTTATGAGATGACTGTATTTTATTTTAAAATCTGTTTTGCCCTGAAATTGTTTTGGTTTTATATTAGAATTAGAGAATCCTAGAATGGATTGGGTTGGAAAAGACCTCAGAGATCATCAAGTCCAACCCTTGGGCCAACTCCAGTCCCGTCACCAGATCATGGCACTCAGTGCCACGGCCAAGCTCAGCTGAAAAACCTCCAGGGATGGGGAATCCACCCCCTCTCTGGGCAGCCCATTCCAATCCCTGAGCACTCTCTCTGCAAAGAAGTTTTTTCTGCTCTCCAACTTCAATTTCCCCTGGCAGAGCTTGAGCCCATGCCCCCTTGTCCTATTGCTGAGTGCCTGGGATTAATATTAATAAAGCAGGTCCTTTCTTCAGATACTTGCCATATATACTCTTAATAATCTAACTCACATGGTGTCTTAGAGGGAAAGGAAGAGATCTGACCCAGAATGGCATTTCTGCCATTTGTTGTAGTAATTTTTGAGGTCTCTTCACTCATTCAACCCCCTTACAGCTCAGCTTCTTAGTGCCTCACACATCAGACCAGCTCTCCACACCAGGTCTCTATCAGATTACTGAGTCTTACACACCCAGCAGGTAATTCTGGATTCTAAATTTTACATAGGAGACATCCATTAGCATTGCTTGAGCTAAGCAGCAGCCTCCTTTTGGATTCCTGTTATTCCAAGGAACCTGTCTTGTCCATTATTCCATTTATTTGTGTTAGATACCAGACTGTGCCATGAATAAATCTTTCTGTATGCTTCCATTTCTCCTAGATATTGATGAATGTGCTGAAAACGTTTGTGCTCAGCTCTGTGTAAACTCTCCTGGGAGTTACAGCTGCTTTTGTGATGGCAAGAAGGGGTTCAAGCTCTCTAAGGACATGAAGAATTGTGAGGTAAGAGAGTGCTACGTGAAATTCCATGTGAGAAATCACAAAGTTGGGTGTTTCTGGATGACAGGGGAAGTTAGATTAAGGCAAGAACAGGCTAAAAATTGCTGAGAAAGTGCTAGAGATTCTGATCTCTGGTTTGGCTCATAAAGCAGGTCTGGTAGGGATTTGGATGCCATTCAGTTCATGAATGCTCATTTACAAGAGTCCTGTCAAAAGAAACTTGCCTTAGCCAGTCATCTTTATTTCATGCTGCTTCCAAAATAAGCCCCAGCTTTCTCCTGTCAAACAAATAATTTCTGTTCAGCCTACTCAGAGACAGAATGTTCCATTTGTCCATATGTTCCCAAGTTTTCCTTGGTCTGCACAGAAGTTTTCATTCACTATTTCAGATTACTCTGTTCTTTGCCTGTTTGAATTGAAAAAACCACACTGGATTGTTTGCCTCAGTTCTCATCTGCCACAGCTAAAGAAAAAGCACTTGTAATACTTGCCAACTGAAGAACATCTTGCAGACAAAATTGGCTGGTTTTGCTCAGTTTGAAAATTTACACTTCTCAGTAGCAGAAACTTTGAAACTCCAGAGGATCAGAATTCAAGGATTCAAGTCCAAAGATTTTGTTCTAAGTGGTTCTCTGTATACTTGGAAAGGTGCAGGCAGGCTGAGACTTGTTCTGTGAAGTGAGCTCAGAGAACTGCCAACACAAAAACCACCTCTAACAAGGTCTGAAAAAACCTGGCTTAAATTGAAGGAACAAGAGCTGACACAAGTTCTGGCATCTGTGTATCAGATCTTGTTTGTACTTTCTGAAGTTTCGTATCTGAACAACACTTGACAGGAATTATATTTCATTCTGCTCATCCTTGAAATAGTAACATGTGATGAGGCCAGGAGATGCCCTTATTTTCAATACTGTTGTTCAAACATTATTAATTCTCTATCTGGAAGTTAGTTTCGTGCCTTTTAATTGGAAAAAAAATGTAATCAGCTGAAAAATATGTACCATGTAAAGACTGGTGATACCAGCAGGCTTAAAACAAAGTAGCCATAAAATTCAAGCTGAGTATCTACATTTAAGGGAAGTGCTGCTTTAGGGATACAGAATTCAGAGTTTGGGAACTGCACTGATAACTTTTGCTGAAGTACAGCATGTCTTGAGAACAGAAAAGTTCCTCACACCTATTTTTGGTAACTTTGTCCTGCAGTTCTGTACTGCCATCGTGCAGAGGGCACTCACAGGGAGTTTTGAGGGATAACATGGGATCAAAGTGACTTTTAGACTCCTGCTATGAGCCTGCTTTAGGCTGTGAGACAGGTGCTTAAACCCTTTTCTGGAACAGTCTTCCCACCTCTCTCCACAGGCAGAGTTTGGATTCCTGAACCAAAAGGAATCAGGGTTTTACTTTTAAAATGAAACTGTAGATATTACTTAAGTATAACATCACAGTTTCAGCAGGTAAGTCAACAATGCCTTAGAATGGATACCTGACATTTCTTTACTGAAGGTTTTACTACTTTAAACTTGCACCACACGAAACAGACATTATTCCTGAATAGAAACATCTTTGTTTAAAACATCAAGTGGATGAATACCTAAAAGAACAAGCACAGTTTCCCCCCTGCCATTGCAACTGCAGTTGGCTGACTGTGATCACTCACATAGAGCGTTAGGATTAATCCCAGTTTGTCATCCTGTTGTAGTTGCCACAAATGCTTAGAAACGTTTTACACTTTTCCCGAGAATGTGGTCTTAAGAGTTTTATATCCCCACTAATAATTCTCAGAAGGATTAATTCAGTGCTATTCCAGCAGGAATTGTGGTGTTGCTTTTCTCAACATTCCTTTCCAGAGCTCAAAGAGTACAAGTCATTCAAGAAACAGCCAGATTGAAACATTTTAAACTGTTACATCATCCTCTTGTAATCTGCTACTTTTTATTCCAGGTAAATGATTCTTGTAGTACTAGAGGTCATTTAGATATGAGTATCTGTACATCAATATTGATAAAGAAAATAAAAGCGGATTTTATTTTCATTTTTAATGCAATTTTCTTCAGACACAGCTCTGACCTATTCCCTTCTAACACTTGATCAAGTTTAGATTCTACAGAACTTTACTCATGGATCTTGTCAGGACCTTAATCTGTGGGTATCAGACATTCCTGGTACAAGGAAAGTGCCTGACGGAAGATTTGAGTTCTGAAGTCAAATATTAAATGTTTAAGTGTTAGCTTTGATCCACTAGAACTGTATTTCGACCTGAATTATCCACCAAGAGTTTAAATAATTGACATTTCAAGCAAAAGCAAAACCACACCACTTCATTTGTACATAGGTATTCAAGTTTTTAAAACCCCCAAACCCCAGAGGTGAGCCATTAAAATAAAAAAGGACAGGCTAGCAGCCAACAGGAGTTGCTCCATAATCTATCACAATGCATTAACAGCTCTTTTTCTCTACCATTTTCAGTCTATTACTGAATGTATCCCACTGAACCTTGAAAAGAATTATGAACTGCTTTACCTGGCAGAGCAATTTATAGGAATTCCCGTCCTCTACTTAAAGTTTAAATTGCCAAATGTCACAAGGTAAGCATTTACTGTGATAAAAGTATGCATTGAAATGATGGACATTGGTGTCCATCAGTTTTCTGAGGGTTTAGAAAGAGTGCATTGCATGCATAAATTATATCCCCACCTCCCCAGTGGTTAAAATACCTTTATATGAAGAGTGAATAAACTCAAGTTCCTACATATGTCTATGAATAAATAACAGGGTTGGAGTCCTCCAGCCCTTACAGTCCTGGTTACCAGTGAAGGGAGAGGGGAATGGGCTGGGAAAAAGAGCTCAAAGAGATCCAGAATTGAATGGTCAAAAAAGGAAGAGGATTGAGAGCAGACAGACAGTGGGTCTGGTTGGTTTTTGAAGAGAGCAAAAAGATTGTGGCTTTCTCATGACAGAAGGTTGTTCTTTCTCTGGAGGAAAGAGCAGGGGCTGGGGAAGGTGGGAGGCAGTGATACAGATACAGGGAGGCATTTAAAATGATCAACATCAAATTCTGAGCTTATAGGGAAATAATTACTGTACAGCTTCCAGTTATGTATGGGAATGCCTTCAGCTTGGATGTTGCTGCTCCTTCACATCTGCCCTGGGTAGAAGCTGATTTTGTTTCTCAGCAGTGTGTGCACAGCTTGTCACAGCCCCTCCCTGTGTGTTCCAAGGACACCAGAGGAGCACAGCACCTTGTCTAGAGACTTCCTTTAGAGCTGTCAGAGCAATTGTTAGTCCTGGTGACCCCTTTATTACTCCTGCACTTCTTTGCTGCAGCAGCTGAAATTGCAGCGTCCCCTGACTCACTGACAGAACAATTCAAAGGTAACAGCAGTAGCAGCAGCTGCTGAGCTGGTGATCCCCAGAGCCTCAAAACCTTACAGAAGGACATAAATACTAAGAACTTTTTCCTCTGCCGCTGTTCTGAGTTGGCCAGGCATTACTGCTGTCCTGGAAGACCTTTCTGAGATGACACAGGTTTGAAGGTGTCTTAAGAGTCCCTGTGTAAACACAGGATGGTTTTGGGTGAGGGACAGCCCCACCTGGCGGACAAGGAGCAGCACTGCGAGGCAAAGCCACCAGAGTTAATTACAGCTGCCTTCAGCAAATCCAAACTTCCACTTGCTTTGTTTTCATCCTTAATCTATTTTATCCAGTCCCAAAGCTGTAGGAGATACAGTGTTTTACTATACTCCTACTCTTCTCTTCCACCGTACAGGTTCTATAATGTAACCCCTAATTTTGCTACATACACACATTCTCAGCCAAGATCCAGACAACAAAACTCTCAAATTAAACAATGTCATATAAAAAAGGCAGCATAACCAAAGCAAATTGCTCATTTCAAATTGTTATAAGACAGCAGTTGGCAACCCAGTTGTACTGAAGAACATCACAGCTCATATTTTGTCTGCATCACATCCCTACAAAATGCAATAGGAACATTACATCTGTCTTATTAAAGTGGGATATCCTTCATATGTAAAGCTCATGGTGGATTTGGGAACTCAGCCAAAGTTCTTTCAAACGCCAGCTCAGGGTGGTTAATCTGGAAACTCTTCACTGGAGTCAGGTAAACAAGGCTTACATTAGTCTCTATTTTTGCATACTGATTGCATGCAAATCTCACAACTAGACATACTAAATAGTTAACATCTCTGAACTATTTTTAACCCTGGCAACGAGTTATGATAAGGCTATACAGTATTTCACGTTTCCTGTCTTGTTATTAAGATTCCTTCTTCACAACCCAGATTCACAGCGGAGTTTGATTTCCGGACATACGATGCAGAGGGGGTTATCCTCTATGCAGAGTCCTCTGACACCTCAGCATGGATCTTGCTTGCTCTTCGGGATGGCAAGATTGAGATTCAATTCAAGAATGAATTTGGAACAAAAGTCACCAGTGGAGGCAAAGCCATTAATGATGGACTGTGGCATATAGTAAGCTGGGTTTTATTCTCCCTTTTCCTCCCTTGAACCCACTGTGGAGACATTCTGTATTTATGAGTAAAGTAAGGAGAAACTAAGCTACCATTAAAAGGCTAAAAATGATGCATTCAGAGACTAGATTTAAAAATCAACCAAGAAATGCACAGGAATTAATTATATCAGGAAATTGCATTGCCTGTTTACAGTCAAGGAGAGACAATTACCACTAGCTGTCAACATAGCAATTATTCTTTTTAAGCATGAAAAAGGAAGTGGCAGAATATCAAAAAGTGTGATTGCATGTTCAAGTGCATAGAGGTTTTTTAACTGAGCTTGGCCGTGGCACTGAGTGCCATGATCTGGTAAAGGGACTGGTATTGGCCCAAGGGTTGGACTTGATGATCTCAGAGGTCTTTTCCAACCCAATCCATTCTATGATTCTATGTTATATACATCATGTATAGAGCAAGTTTGACATTTACTACACCAAAATTCCCTCTTGTTCTTCAAGTCTTCCTACCTGAGATGAAAGGCCTTAGAATCACAGAATCATAGAATGGATTGGGTTGGAAAAGACCTCTGAGATCATCAAGTCCAACCCTTGGGCCAATACCAGTCCCTTTACCAGATCATGGCACTCAGTGCCACGGCCAAGCTCAGCTGAAAAACCTCCAGGGATGGGGAATCCACCCCCTCTCTGGGCAGCCCATTCCAATGCCTGAGCACCCTCTCTGCAAAGAAGTTTTTTCTGCCTTGCTTACTTACATCATCTCTATAGCATAACAAATTATTAGCTGTATTTATGATCAGCTAGATTTTGTTTGTTTTTAAGGAGAGGGAAGCACACAAGAGAAAACAGAACTCTCTGTAAGTCAGTTTCAGTTCAGTACAACATTTTTAAGATTAAAAAATAAATCTAATAATAGTGGAAACAGGCATTGAAACTATTTTGTTTGTATCCTGTCTGGCAATCCTCTGTAGCAGGGTGCAGGGACATGGAAAACTGTGTGCCAAGTGTGGATTGGATGTAAAGCAACTGTAAAAATCAACTGTAAAAATCAACTTCTTGCAAACTCTGGGTCATCAGCTGAGTGGGTTTTTCCAGGGGTAGGATGGGAATGGTACAAAGGATTAACCTCCTGTCAGTGTCCATGGACTGTTCAAGTTTAAATATGGGGTAAATATTGACTGCACTGAAACTATTTTACATGGTAGATATTTAAAGAAACATCAGTAATGTTTCATACAGGCATGTATTGTTAGTATTTAACATAGTCTACATTTTTGTGTAATTATTATACATCTGTAATTATTTGTATTTTATTCCAGATCTCAGTGGAAGAACTGGAACACAGTATCAGTGTAAAAATAGCTAAAGAAGCTGTGATGAGTATTAACAGCCCAGGGACCCTTTTTAAACAGTCCCAGGGTTTCTTGGAGACAAAGGTGTACATTGCAGGGTTACCTCGCAAAGTGGGCAACACTCTTGTCAAACAGGTGATTAAAATAATAAGATTAATGTTGATTGGTACTGTTCTGTTTGTTCAGTTTTGTGTTGTTTGCTTAGGAGTCACAGAGTAAGCAAGTTTGACATGGAACCTATTCAGAAAAAGAAAATCTGGTTATTAAACCACTGTTTCGAAACTAAAAGCTTTTTATTCTGCCTTCAGTAAAGTTTCATTGGTAAAAACACAGAATTTTTAGTTTGATCTTTCAGGATTCTGTAACCTGTTTCCTAACATAGCTTTAGGATTCCCTAAATCACCACCACTGAGAGTGCATTTCAGAGTGATTCATGTTTATGGTACTGGCTTTTGGTGGGCTCTGAATAGGTGCAGAATTCACTGTGCAGGCAGCACAAGGAGCTTTCATTTTTGCTGGGTTTTATAACAGCCCAGGCTAGACAAGCCTGTGATTCTTTCAGCCTTCCAACCTCACCAGCTCATGCTGGGGATGGGTACAGTCAAATTGCAACTGCTTTGCAGTCCAGGAGCCCTCAGACTACTTAAATAAATAAAAAAATCCATTTCTGCTCAAAAGTGAAGCAGAAAGAAGAAATACTAAATACAATAACATCTCCTTAACCAATTCCAGAAATTCTTTTTACTTTGGTGTAAGGGAAAGATGAAACTTTGAACAAGGAACATTGTCTTTCAGCTACAGAAAAGCTTCTGTCCTTTTGTTTAGGTCCCAACATGAGCTTTAAAAGTCGAAGCAATCTGTTTTTGTCCAGATCACTGGCATCAAAGTGGGAAATGGTAAATCAGAAATACCTGTGGAAGGCTGAGATATTAAATGCATGCCATTTGTTTTTCCCAGCATCTGTGCTGTAGCATTGATAAGACTATTATTAACTACACAGAAGTAAGCTGATATGTGAAATAATGTCTTATTATTAACATTTTTCAAAGCAACTTTGAACACAAGCACCTAATGCTGTAATTCCTCCCCAGATCAACCCTCGGCTGGATGGTTGTATTCGTGCCTGGAACCTGATGAACCAGGGACATTCAGGTGTCAAAGAGGTTATTCAAGAAAAACAAAGCAAACACTGTTTAGTATCAGTGGGAAGAGGTTCCTTCTACCCTGGCACTGGAATGGCAGCATTTCAGATAGATTATAGTAAGTATTTTTCTATCCTGAGTTTTGTTTTTTTTTTTGCTGGACTGGTAATGGAACTGATGAATTGTAAAAGAAAGAAAATAAAAAAGACACAAACTAAGCTATACACCACTGCCTCCAGCAGTGATTCCCTGTACTTCTGTTAGAAATTTGCTTGAATGACAATTCTGATCCCAGCAGTGTCACTCTTGAACAGCACATTCACTTTTCCAAAGGTCTAATTGTATCCTCTCTTCATCAGTGGGGAAAACAAAAGGTTGGGGATGTAGGAAGGGATCACTGACAGATTTGTATGTGCAATTCTATGTCACAACAAACATCCTGCCTAGAGGTTGTAGGTGCATCTCTTGCTGCTTCCTGAACCCAGTACTTTCCTGCCTGCCCTGCTAACTTAACTTCAGAATCTGCAATCCAGAATCTCCATGTGCACACCTTGAGCCCAAATCTCTTGAGCATTGTCCCAAATCCTGCTGTCATTACACTCTGCTCCATCCCAAATGTTGTGCTGCTCTTCAGCCCCATTTTCATCCCAGAACTTGCTGTTCTTTCACAGGCCTTTTCTTTAAATTCATTTTCATCCCAGAACTTGCTGTTCTTTCACAGGCCTTTTCTTTAAATTCATTTTCATCCCAGAACTTGCTGTTCTTTCACAGGCCTTTCCTTTATATTCCCTAGTACACTTCAAAGATTTCTCCAGCTTTTTCTATTCTGTGCTTTCAATCAGTTCCCTATGCACTCAAGTTTGTAAATGTAAAAGGGTATGAGAAATCCCAATCTTCTGGTCAGTGGCAGCAATTAATGGACAAATTAATGGTTTTGATTTAATTTTTAACTGACCTCTAATGAATGTGGCACCAGTTCCATGGTAGAATAGAGAAGGTAGCAAAAAAAAATAAAAATCTCATAAGCACCAAAGATGGGAGAAGATCCAGGATTAAAAGTTAGGGGATTTAGGTTTTTTTGTCTTGAGTTTCTTTAGACTTATAGTTCTTCCTATAAATTCCAAAGCTGACTGTTTTTCCCCTGGAGATTAGTACTAATTTTTCCACAGCAGGGAGGAGATTAAATACTAATTTTTAACACCATATTAATTTTTCATCAGCAGATGGATTTACTAATTACAATTATTCTCTTTAAAACAGATAATCCTGACAGTGCTGAAGATTGGCTGATCAATGTGACTCTGAGTGTTCGGCCATCCACAGACACTGGGGTTCTGTTTGCCTTGGTTTCTAATGAAACAGTGCCTCTTGCATTGTCCATAGTGGACTCTAACTCCTCTGACTCACAGGTGATCTTACAGTTATCACAGCAGCTCATTTCACACAACTCACACCTCTTGGATTGTCTCACTTAACTTACTACCCCATTGGTGAAAAAAATCAAACTGCAAAAGCCACTCACAAGTTCTTGCAGTGGAGTGGACTTAATGTTTTGAAAAGCACTTACATGGTATAGTGATGTGCAGAAAATATATTTCTGTCAGAAAATATATTTCTATTCATAGAATGATAGAATCATGGAATTCATGGAATCAGTTGGGTTGGAAGAGACCTCTGAGATCATGAAGTCCAACCCTTGGGCCAACTCCAGTCCCTTTACCAGATCATGTCACTCAGTGCCACGGCCAAGCTCAGCTGAAAAGCCTCCAGGGATGGGGAATCCACCCCCTCTCTGGGCAGCCCATTCCAATGCCTGAGCACTCTCTGGAAAGAACTTCGCCCTGATATCCAACTATCCAACCTAAACCTCCCCTGGCAGAGCTTAAGCCCATGCCTTCTTGTCCTACTGTTGGTTGCCTGAGAAAAGAGACCAATTCATGACTGGTTAATATATTAATATATTTCTATTAATGAAAATATAATTCTAATAATTATGTCAGGTACATTACATTATGTAATCTCATGTCAGATCCATCACATCATTAACCTTTCCTCCTTCAACCTTTCCTTCCAAATGCACAAAGCAGAAAGGGGAGTATGACAGCAGCAGAATGATGGTGGTGCAGTAATGCCATCACGTTAGTTTAAATTCATATTTTGTTGTCCTGAAGTTTCCATTGGCATCTGTTTACAACAGCCATCCCAGCCTAGAGCATGATGATATTCCATGGCTAAATCCATGTTATTGCCTGAAAGAAGAACCTGTAGTGACCATTTTGTTACCTTTATAATTGTAGTAACTTTCTAATCGCTTCTGCCTGTAAGTGAAACAGGATTTCACCTCAGAACCACAGCCAGAGGGTTTACAGTGAACATTCTCACAAATTTAAGAATGGCATTCATCCCCCAAAGTGATGCTTATACATCAATTTGGTAACTTTTCCAACTGAGGGTACCAGTTTTTTATAGGTGGGTCTACCATTTCCTATTTCCTCAAACCTAAAGTGCACCAGAATGAAGTACAGTTGTGTGTTAAAGTTTGCTGTGACATCTTTTGTGATCTACCCTTTTTTCCACCTAGAAAATCACTGTGACCATTGGAAGCACCACAGTTGCACAACTGGAGTCAAAGAAGTTCTGTACGCCCAGAAAAGTGCAGGTTGGACTCGTAGTAACCAAACAGGACCTTGAGCTGTCCGTGGATTCACACACAGACAGGAGGAATCCAGAGCTCCTGTCAATCCTGAACCAAGCCATGATGGCAAATGTTGTCACCTACTTGGGTGGCCTGCCAGGTGAGTTCTGTTAGTTTTCATTAATTTATTTGTACAAGCCTGTTTATATTCAGCCTTACCCAAGCTAGGAAGAACCTACAATTGTTAAAAAAAGAAACAGGATGGGGTTTTTCTCCCCTAAAGTGCTTCTTCTTTTGCCCAGCTGCTTTTCAACAGTAGCACTATTTGGCCTGTTAAGACATGGGTCTCTCTTTAGATGTTTGAATTTGGAAAAATGTCTTGATTTTCCAGCTGGGGAGAAGTGGGTATTGCATATTTCTGAAATGCCACCAGCTGGCACAGTTTAGGAACTGCATCAAGCAGGTAGGAAAACGATTTGTAAGTAATTAAAGTGGCAGGAGCACAGAGAAGTCAGGAATATGGTTTTAACAATTAAACTCTGGCAATAGATAACTGGAAATCTGCATGAGACAGGGAATGAAACAACAAATATTTTGTTCATACCAAGCTACAAGTGTAGTCCTAGTCTTAACACACATACAAGGGTTATTTGGTACAGGAATTGTATACATGTTTATCTATAAAGTAGTTTGACTCCGGGGTGAATCAAGGAGAAAAACAGCATTGCCCCAGGTGAGGAATTTTCAAAGCCTAAGATACTCAAACTTGAAAATTGCCAGAGGAAAGATGCCATGGTTACAAGTTACTACTGTTCAAGCTTTTCTGTATCTTCTGTTAATGTATGGAGAATGAGTCACAATTCCCAAGAAAATTCCAAGAGTTTGACCAACATGTCTGGAATTAACATCCATTTTACATGTGGGCTGGAGTGTTACAGCACTGCCCCAGCTTTACACCATCTTTATTTTCAGTAAGTTTCTTCTGCAGAAGACAAGGATGTACAGGAGTAAAAAGAGGGGAGGATGTTATCCATTAGGCCTTTCTTCCAAGGTAGCAATGTAGGGGAAGCTGGAATTACAGTCCCACCCTCCAGACTTGCCAGTCAGAATAGAAGGAACATGTTCAGGGCAGCACTGCAGGTCCAACAGCCTGTCTGAAGGGCTGGTTGCCTCACAATCCAGGCCCTTGTGTTGCAATTTACTTGTTCTCCACTGGTAATCAAGAGTGTAACAAGATTCAGGCACCGGTTTCTCCCTGAATTTTGGTTTTGGGTGGATCTGTAATATCTGGGAAACCAGATAACCGGGTGAGTTCAACTCAAAGTGAATGTGTAGAACAAAAGAATGCACTAATGGTGCAGTACTGTCACATACCACAGCAGGTGAGTGTTTTTGTAATTCCTGCCTGCTCTTAAAGGAGAGATGAAGTCAGTATTTACTTAGTAGAGGTGAGTCAGCAGGTTAACTGAGCCAGAGTAACTAAGATTCCAGTAATTTCTTCAACTTCTTAATTTTTTTGATATTTGTGTGATTCTTCTGGTACATTTTAGACACAGAGCATTTGGCATCTTAAGATCTTTGCTTTGGTCAGGCATTCCAAATAGATAAAAAGTATTAGTTACTTGCTACTCCTTAAAAATACTTGTAATCAGTTTTAAAAGGTATCTGCCACAAAACAAACAAAACCCAACCCTCTGGATGCATAAACAGTTTCTACATAAAGGTCTCAAGAAACCAACAAAGCCCACCATGTCATCTGAAGGATGCTCTTCCACCAAAGGGAGAAAGAGTAGTATAGAAAAAGAGAAAGAGTAATATAGAAAAACTAGTTCAGGTCTCTGTACAGCCATTTATTCATTGTAGTTCACCTTTGAGAAGCCTCTGGGATTACTGAGCAACATAAAAAAATACAGGTAGGGATCCCCACACTGAGCTACAATGCACAGAACTATGTGGTTAAAAGGCACTAAACAAAAGTGTGCATTTCACGAAGACCACAAGTCCCTCTTTTTGGCACACCTTTCTTCAAACTGGTAACAGTGTTGGCAGTATGCCTGTTAATTAGTTCAACAGAACCAGTGTAGGCTAAATGAGACTTGGCATGGTTCTGTGTCAGCAGTGGTGTAAAAAAACCAGGAGGGAACAATTCTACAGGACTGTTTGTGCATTACCTCAGCTTACAGCACAATAAAGTCACAAGGAAGAAACATTTCTTGTTCCTGAGATTCAAGTCTGTCTCTAAAGAAGAACAGAGTGCTTAACATCTGGAAAAAATAAACTAAGCTTTTGAGATGAGCTCCTGATCATCCTCACTCTAATTGCTGAAGGTCTTTGATCACCTTACATTTTCCTTGTAAGAATCCAGTTGTATCATCAGACTAATTCCTGCTTGATTTTGTATTTCACATCCTGGAATCAGACCCATGATCTGATGCTGCCATGAGCCAAACAACAGAGTAGCAGACAAAGTGAGTCTTTCACAGAGAGTTTGCAGTAAGGAAGCACTAAAGTGTGTGAAGTTCCCAGGGGCCCCCTGTGGGAGAACTTGCAGATTGGAATCTAGAGTAGCTTTCTGGCACAAGCAAGACAGTTCTTTCTGTGACCTCCAAGCCCATAAACATCTGTTTGTGCATCAGGACAAGAACAGCAGACTCCAGGAAACAAACTATTGGTTCACTGTTGTTAAAACAGGAAAAGCTACTGTGAAAAGTATTCCTGTGGTTCAGTTTCTGGATGGGAACAGGCTTCTAACGGATATTTCAGGTTTTACTGACCTCTCTCAGCTTTGCTGACTTTATCTTGATCTTAAAGAAAAGGGGGAAGAACTAAAGTGTTTCCTGACAGATTGCTCTTTTGACTAAATAATGGATGAAGAGTGGAGTATTCCCCATGTTTTTATTCCTCTGAAGAATACACATGAATTTGCATGCCTTGGCCTAATCAACTGAATGTGCTTTTGTGCAGATGTTCCTCTGGGTGCTACACCAGTGACTGCTTTTTATAATGGCTGCATGGAGGTGAAGGTCAACCACAGGCAGCTGGATCTGGATGAAGCCATTTCTAAACACAACGACATCAGATCCCACTCGTGCCCACTGATTATGCAGTAACCCATTCAGATCTTAACTGAACTTTTCTCTTTCAGATGTAATTTGTGTAATTAGTCTCATGCCATAATGAAGCCTGCATTATTTTATGCAAGTTGTGCCAGGGAAATAATCAGCGTGGGTTTTCTCCTTTTTTATAGAATGGAGAAAAAAAAATCCCTTCTCTGTTCAGCTGTAAAGAGACAATCAAGATCAAAACTCTGTAAAATGTTCTTTTATTCATGGCACTGGGAAATCTTAAAGCTGGATTTATCTTCCATGTTCATACTATATCCTTGGCATATTTAGCTTAGGAATTTCTGTTTAGAAACAATTTTACTCTTCATTTTTCATATATCAGCACGAAGTTACAGGTTGAAAATTATTTCAGTGTTTTAGAATCTAAACAAAACCAGTCTTAAACTTTTCCAAGCATAACATGAAAAGAAAGATCTCTACAGGTTTTGTGATATGAGCTTTTGGTAAAGGAAAAAAATACCCTGGAATCCATAGCCCAAGCTCTCTGTGAATGTTTACAAGTTGTATCTATATTGGTAAAGCCACTTCAAAATGGAAATGTTGCTTTAAGTAGATCATTTTTGAAAATAGCTTTTGTTACACTGCACCAGCTTTAATTCTCCTATCTTTAGGATCCAACTTTAGAGTTTTAAGAGAGTTCTGGGTCAGGTTAGGTAATTTACTTTTGAAGTGGGTTAAAATACATCCAGACAATTTTGGAAAATGGAGGAAGTGGCTTAAAGGAAGGAGCTCTGATGATCATCACGGGACATTAAACTGAAATTTGCCAAGGAAAACTGAGAAATTGTGGCAAATATTTCTTCTGTTCAGGGCAGATGTAGCACTCCTGAACATAAGCACAGTCTGATGGTCCGTCATCTGTGGGGGTGACAGTGTGTGTGGATCTCTTAAGGTCTGAGGTGACTGCTGACTGCATCCTTAGGGACCAGAGTGTCACCTGTAGGATGATGACTGCATCCTTAGCGACCAGAGTGTCACCTCTTGTAGTCAATAGACTATTCCCATGCAAAGCCCTTCTAGGCTGCGGTTCTAGGCTGCGGTTCTAGGCTGCGGTTCTAGGCTGTCTGGATCTCTTAAGGTCTGAGGTGACTGATGACTGCATCTTTAGGGATCAGAGAGCCACCTGTATAATGTGGATGCCTTGTAGGCAGTAGAATCTTCCCATGTATGTGAGGTGACCTACTGACCAATAGTGTGCTGGCAGGTTGGATCCAGGGGTAGCTAAAAGTGAAGCTGTTCCTCCAAATCAAGTTGTTTGTCTTGGGTGAGCCTTCTGATCCCACTGCAGCCTGAGCTGTCTCTGCCTCCTCTGACCCCCACAAAGCTGACCGACATTACCCCAATAAATGGTGACCCCGACAATCATCCTCCCTTTATTCGGGTCACCCTTTCATTCCCAGAGCTCCAGGAGAGATTTATTTGGGAGCTGTGTTTCTGACATCCCTGAAAGCCCGAGTTTTCCTGGTAGCATCAGGATGTAAAGCCATATTCTGCTCAGACAACTTTAATAAACCAGCAGGTAATTAGAAAAGTATTGCTTCCCTCAGGTGTGCTGGTTTCAAGCACTTCTAATACTTTTTTAACATCCTCTGAGTGTTCTTTCTACTCCCAACCTCATTTTCACACCACCAGAAGCCTCCCTGTGCAGCTCACCTAGTGGTTTTGCTAACCCCAAAGCAAATAAATAGCAAGAGAATTGCTGTAAGCTATGGATGTTTACTCTCATCCATCAACCACAGAGACATTTATCTGCCAGGATTCTTGACCTGAGGTTTGCTTGCTTCACTTGGGACATTGAAGTGGAAATGTATGTACAGAAGGATGGATTGTGACAATATTCATTTTGAGGATTGCCTTTCACCAGAGATATTGTGAATGACATCATTGAGGTTTCTTCCACTGCTGAATGGTAACATTAACACGTCCATATTGCACAGTCTGAGCCCAGCTTTCAATATTATTGCTCTGGCTGAAGTTACTGGTACCTTGACCCTGAGATTCGCTCAGTTGGTTAAAACTTGGTTGCAATAATGCCAAGGTCATGGGTTCAATGCCCTGTGTGGGCCATTGACTTAAGAGTTGAACTCAATGATCCCTGTGGGTCCCTCCCAAGTCAGAATAGTCTGGGATTCTATTCTGTGATTCCCTTTCCCCTTTTATGATATTTTTAAGACAGGGTTTTCTCCAAGTTTCACACCAACCTCTGAATCTGCCCAGCACTGGTTCACATGGAGCTGCTGATCACCCAGGAGCTAATTACCAGTGAACTACTAGTTGGCTTTTCTAGGATGGCATGTAAACCAAGCTTTGATTTCTCTTGGCTCCATGGAGGGCAGAACAGGAAACATCTCTGAGACCCTGCTCTCCAACCACACACACACTCTTCATGTGGGCCTAAGCTGAAGAACTTGACTAAAGTAAGCAGGTTTTGCCTGCAAAGCAGAGCTGAATTGGGACTTCTGACATCAAATGTGGTCACTTCATTTATGGTATCTCAGCTCCACCCATTAATTCTGCAGAGCCCTTGGGTCACGCTCTGCCTTGTACAACAAACACAGGAAGTGTGAGATGAGGAACACAAAGGAAAAACTGTCAGCAATATTCTAAATGCTTATGCTGACCTGTGGGAACAGAAGAAGTTTGGGGTTTTTTGCTGTTGTTTTTTTTTGGTTTGGTTTTTTTTTTTTTTCAGATTATGTTTGTTTAAATGTAAAAAACTGTATAGAAATTAAAGGAAAAAAAATCACTTTCTCACACAGGCACAATTCCTTTTTGTTTTCATGGAATAATATCTTAGGGTTTTGTAGTTATAATGAAACCTCTGCACTTTTTTTTTAATGTAAAAGTGCCTCCCTATTGTAAGAATTAAATAAAGCAGCATTTGCAAGTTTCTTTTCATTTTAAGTTGTATTTGCATATCTTTGTTCATTTTCGCTGTGCAAGACTTGCTCTAGTGGTCAAATGGCTTACTCAGGAGATTGTGATCATCTTCAGCATCAAAAGAGTTGTATCAAATTAATATGCTATCCAAACAGGCATCCCTCCTCTCTGGATAAATTTATAACCTTATTAATTGTTTGATATTGCCTGAGGAAATTAAGCTTGGCTCGAAAGTACACATGGAAAAAAGACCAGGGAAAGTTACCAATTCCTGTATTTTCTCCTTCACCAGGTGCATTTCTCTGTATTTTTAGGCATAATCATTTCAGTGAGGGCCATTCAGTGTTTATACAGAACAGCTGGACCTGCTCTGTGTTTTTCAGCTCCTGTGTTGCACATCAGTGTATCCCCATTTCCTTGAAAATGGAATCTAGGCCTGAAATTGGTTCTCAATTTTCTTACAGCAGCTTCCTGCTCTTACCATGCCTAAGTTTAGTTTACATGCTGTAGTTCACTTTAGTTTACATGCACTGAGTGCAAACACCTTTGCTGTTGATGCTCAGGATTAGCTCAGGATCAGTTTTCTTCGAAGCAAGGGAGGCCAAACCCATTCTCTCTCACCCTGCTCGTCACTGACTGGGGCACTGATGTTGGTCCTTCATACTAATCACATATACACTATTAATATTTTATTGCCTCAGCAACCTTCATATATCAAAATAAATCCCCTGATTTGGGGGCAATTTCATGCCAAAAGTAACAGTTATGTACAAAAAAACTAGATGCAAGGAAAGCCATAACAGATAATACCCAAGGGGAAAGGAAGGCATCACTTTGTGATTAAAAAGAACCCAGATACCGAGATGCTGGTTTTGTCCCACCTTTACCTGACTAAAGTCCTGCATCAGCAGTTCAGAGCCAAGTGACCTTCATTCCTGTCATTTTAGATTATTACCCAACATGTTGGTGCAAAAGTGCCAGCAAGACAAAAATACTGTTGTGCTACAGTTGGGGATAAAGAGCAGCATCTACAGAAAATTCTTTCCAAACTATTTATGAAATGTTCACAGTAGCAGGGCTTATCCTTCATGTTAAAAAAACAGAACAAAACAAAACACTTTCCAGCCCAAAATAGCTGTACCTTCATTGTTAGACTCCTTTTGTTCCAGGGATGACTGTTTCAATAAGAGTATATGACTTAAGCAGCTCAACCATAAGCTGGTTCCAAGTAAGGGAGCTGGTTTTTTGCTTACAAGCACTTGAGTCAATTGAGTGGGAGCAAATTCCTGTAGCTTTATATAATTCAAGATTTAGTTATGTGGCTTAAAAAACAACAAAACAAACCCCCTTGAGGTTTTTGGTGTTTTTATTTTTTTGTTTGGTTGGGGGTTTTTGCTTGGTTTTTTTTTTTTTTAAGGAATTTGTAGCATATCAGCAAGTTAGGAATACATTAAAAAACACAAGAAGACCTGAGATTAACTCAGTTGCTTAAAACTTGGTGCTAATAATGCCAAGGTCATGGGTTTAATCCCCTATAGGGGCCACTCGCTCAGGAGCTGGACTTAATGATCCCTGTGGGTCCCTTCCAACTCAGGATATTCTGTAAGAAACTGGTATCACACAGCCTGGGTTTGCTGAGGCAGAGATTTCCCCCTGCCACATCACTGAGTTTGAGGACCATGGAAAATGAAACAACAACATACAAAGCACAAGACGGGCACTGTGCCCACCACCTGATCCCATAAGTAGGGAAAGTCGGGGGCAGAAATACTTTTAAAAGTCCTGCTGGCGTAAATGAATATTTTCATACACAAGCATGAACATAAAAGCATCCCATGCAGCAATCTGCACCAGATTGTCAAAGTAGCATATATATATTTTTTTTTTCTCCCCTTTCTTTCTGCCTCTTGAGTTTGGAAGCACCAAAAAGTCAGAAGTTCAATCTACCTTGGTGTTACTTGTTTTCCGTCCAGGCTATAGGTGAGCCCTCTGAGGAGGGACACACACAAGGAACCAAAAATCACCCATCAAAAACATTAACTTGAAACAATATTCCCCCAAAAAACCAGCAGACACACAGAGAAAAAAAAATGAAAAGCCAACTTGATCCAGTGGATATTTTCACCTCCTTTCCTCTCTCTTCCACTCCACGCCCCTCCAAGGACATCAAGTTCTCTTCCAAAATTAAACCCAAAAACCACAGCTCAATTTTTATCCTCATTTGGCACATTTACATCAAGCCACGTGTCAAAGAGTTTGCTCAAAAGTCAGGGCTGCGTCATGTCCCATCCCACATGTGTTTGAACAGGCACATTTACATGTCAACTGGAGCTCAGACAAGGACTTCAGGTTGTCCCCAACCATCTGTCATTAGCAGAGTAACCAAAGACAACACAAGTACAAGGCTCTGGTTTGTGATGCCAAACCTGCCATAGATCCATCTCTTGCTCACCTTTCCTCATAAACAAAACGAGACCTTGAAACTTCTGAGAGCCTTGTTTTACTTTTGCAAGCACTTCCAAAGCAGTGGGTTTTTACCTCATAATTCTCACTAAGAAGCTGTTTCTAATCCCACAGTTAAGGGGTAAATAAAGCCCAACACAACAACACACTGCTCCATAGTTACAAAAAGCTTTTCTAGAAATGGAGCCAGATTCATTCTTGTCTACACAGGGCAAACATCCTCTGCTGAAGGCCTAAGGGTACAGAAATGGGGAGCAATGTTTCTAAAACTTATTAGTGGTTTTATTGAGTATATCATAACTAAAAAATTAAAGTTAAGGACTTGTAAAACAGAAGAACACTACTGTTAGACACATGCTAAGTTACATGTGAATTGTTGCAAGTTCTGGGCAGAGTGGGAAAATCCAAATAAAAATGGCTTTGCTTAAAACATACCCAAAGAAAAAGCAATTTGTGTATAAAGTAACCACCACTCAGCCATATCTTACCTTTCCAGGAATGGTTTTTCCCTTCTTCTGGTTCTGGTATGATTCCCATCAAACAGAACTTAGTTCATAGAAAATAAAAAGCACAAAGTATAACAAAGCTGTCCTTAAAACAAGCCTTACTCTTTTCTAGCCTATCACAGGGTGCTTGATCATTGCCACCAGCTGGTCACAGTCTGCTGCTAACTCAGCCCATTGCAAAGCAATCTCCTCTTTTCCATCTGGGTGGAAAACAGCCTTTGGCTTAAAGGGTTTCTCCAGGAACAGAAGGTCATGGAGATTGGACAAACCTGTTTGCCTATCCCATTGTAAGTCCCAACTTTATCCTACCACCCTGGGCAATAGAGCCTTAAAGCAAAGCTGCACAGATTCTGCAGTTCTGGACATGCTCTCACAATCTTCGTGTGGTTTCACAAGTAGCTCATTGGCAGCTTCACAAGCCATTTTTCTGCATGTGCTGTTTTCCCCAGTTGTGAATCAAGATGACATCAGGATCTGCCCCAAACTGTCCTTCCATCCGCTGGGCCGGGCCACAACCCCCAGTCCTTGTGGGGCACCACCCTGTGCAGAGAAGGGAATCAGTCTGGGTCAAAGAGTCAGGAGTGGGCCTGGTGTCCTGTGTGTCCACAAGAGGAGGCTGCTCTTGCAGGCACTGAGCATTTCAAAGACAAATGAACAGCATTTCCAGCATGCTCCATATTAAAAAACAGACTGTCTCCTTAAAAGCACAACCTGTGAGAACAACCATTTCACACCAGATGAGCACAGATACTGATAGTCTTTTGAAAGCAAGATGAGCCTTGCATTATTATTTTCTGGACTTTATTTATACAGGGAAGATTTCAAACAAAGAACCTGACAAGAATTTGGAAATATAGGCTGATTTTTTCAAACAAATGGACAGAATGCTGTAAAATAAAGCAATAAAATAATGGCTGTGGGAGCTGCTAGTGCAGCACCTTCCCCTGCAGTGGAATAGGCCATGCTGGGTTCTTCCAGGCTCAGGCACCATCTGCACTGCAGACCCCACTTCTGATATTTAAAATCATAGAATCATAGAATGGATTGGGTTGGAAGAGACCTCTGAGATCATCAAGTCCAACCCTTGGGCCAACCCACTTTGATTACCAGATCATGGCACTCAGTGCCACGTCCAGTCTCAGTTTAAAAACCTCCAGGGATGGAGAATCCACCCCCTCTCTGGGCAGCCCATTCCAATGCCTGAGCACTCTCTCTGCAAAGAACTTCTTTTTGGTACCCAACCTAAATCTCCCCCGGCAGAGCTTAAGCCCGTGCCCTCTTGTCCTACTGTTGGTTGCCTGGGAGAAGAGACCAACCCCCATCTGGCCAGAACTTCCCTTCAGGCACTTCCAGACAGTGCTGAGGTCACCTCTCAGCCTCCTCTTCTCCAGCACAAACACCCCCAGCTCCCTCAGCCTCTCCCCACAGCACTTGTGCTCCACTCCCTTCTCCACCCTCGTTGCTCTTCTCTGGCCCCGCTCCAGCCCCTCAATCTCTTGCCTCAACTCAGGGGCCCAGAACTCAACACAACACTCAAGGTGTGGCCTCCCCAAGGCAGAGTCCAGGGGAAGGCTCACTGCCCTGGGCCTGCTGGCCACGCTACTTTGGATCCAGGCCAGGAGCCCATTGGCCTTCTTGGCCACCTGGCCACACTCTTGGCTCCTCTTGAGCTTCCTGTCCCTCAGTCCCCCCAGGTCCCTTTCTGCCTGGCTGCTCTCCAGCCACTCTGTGCCCAGCCTGGAGCGCTGCAGGGCTTGGGGTGGCCAAAGGGCAGGACCTGCACTTGGCCTTGTTGAACTCCATCCCATTGCAATGAGCCCATCTCTCCAGCCTATCAAGGTCTCTCTGCAGAGCCCTCTTGCCTTCCAGTAGGTCGACACTCCCTCCCAAATTGGTGCCATTGATGGATCTGTGGCTTCATGGATACCAGGATGTGCTTTCAGGTTCTCTGTCACTGCTTTTGAAACTCCTATTGCTTGGCAGAGGAGTGGAGCTCTTGTTGCAGAAAACACACATCTCATCTTGACTCTTCTAACACTCTACAGCCCTGGCAAAAGAGCCCCCAGTGTCAACACTGACGTTGGACAGACTGTGCACAGTCCTGCAGGGGAGAAGTGTTTTCCTGCTGCTGCCCCTCTGGAGCTTGCTCTTTATGTACTGTTGGTTTAAGTGCTGGTCTTCAACAAATACATGGAGAAAGTCAGGGCTTGGATCCATTACTGGAAACAATCCGTAGGTGGTTAGCTGGTCATGTAAATTGTATTGCTGCTACACTTATTAAATATCTAATTATCTACCCTGGAACATCAGCATTAGACATGCCCTCTGCTTCTCCTGCCTGCTGAGGACAGAGGAAGAGAGTTAAACACAATGGTCTGAGCCTTCCAGGAAACACACATCTGGAGCTGATGCTCTTGCAGAGATGCTGACCAGCTGTTTGTTTATTATTTCTCTGAAAATCTTTGTTTGTTTCCAATAAAACACTTTCTGTCACAGTTTCACTGCGTTTCCCTGAGACTGGGGTTCTGTTTTTCATTTGTATCCTCTGTTTCCCAGCCAAACATTGCATTACAACCAGAGAAAGCTTGCAAGAATGCAGAAACGTATTGGGGTGGAAAATAAACATTCTAGGGATATTGCAAGTGTTTCCAAAACAAGCAATGCACCCTCAGCAGGGTCAGAATCAGAGTTCATCTGGAAAGGAGCACAAGCACACGATGTTTGAGACAGCACAAATAAAAAAGCTCGTACAAAGCCCTCTGAATTTTGGGGCAGGGCAGCTCCTGCTGACATGACAAAAGGTGGTGGCCCCACATTAAGATGCATCTGCCACGTGGCACTTTTGTCTGCCAACATCAGCCACTGCAAAGTGCCCACTCAGCCCCTCTGCCTTTGCCCCCTTGGTCAAATATATGTAATTAAGATACAAAAGCCGAGGATAAAGGGATGTTTCTCACACGGCTAACTACTGATGTGCTGTCAGGGGAGCCTATATTTGTAGAGAATCACCTGTTTTAGGGACAAAACATATCACCCCCCACCAAAGAATTTCCGTGTTGGGTGAAAAAAATCCTTTCTTGTCAAACTGCATTATTTTGGATGATCTGCTGCCAGTTTCTCACTCAGTACTCTGATATAATGTGATACACCAGATCTTGTTATGTTGATGTCAGCTGTTAAGCCCAGCACAGTTACCTGGGGACACACAAACCAGGCTTATATAAAATATTTGCTCCTAAATTTATCAACCCAGCAACATCAGCTTGCAATGTGATGGTCTGCCCACATGTTTGTCAGTGAGGAGTTGCCTTTTTTTTTTTTTCCCTGGGGCTCAGCTATCCATCCATTTGCTGTTCCATAAATCAGGTTTCCAGGAATAAGTTTGCTTTCTAAAGGCTAGGCAAGAACTGGTTGTGTAGACAATACATATATATTGTATTGCTACCTATAGAAAACCTCTCTGATTTTCCTCCAAAAGGTTGGGTTTGGTTTGGTTGCTTTGGTTTTTGGTTGTTTGGTTGGTGGTTTTTTGTGTGTAGGGAGGGTGATGGGGTTTTGGGGGGTTTAGTTTTCTCTTTTTTTTTTTTTTTTTTTGGCTGGTTTTTGGTTGTTTTGTTGTTGTTGTTGTTGTTGTGATGGGGTTTTGGTTTTGGAGGGTTTTCTTGGTTTTGGTTTTGGTTTTGGGGTTTTTTTTGCCCCCAAATGAAACATGAAAATGTAAAGGAATTACAGAGAAGTGGAAATTTTGTGTCAAGGGATGATTGTGGCAGGTGCTAAGCCAGGCACTGGGATTCCTTGGCAGGCAGTGCAGGAATGCCCAGGGTGCCCCAGCTGCGATGGTTCAGGGGCACCCACCTGGCTGTGGAGCTCGGAGGCAGCAGCATCAGAATAAACCATAAATTTATAATCATCCTATTAAACCATAAACCACCATTCTCGTTCCTCAACCCGGGCATCCCGTCAGCTCCAGCTCCAGGAGGGAAGCGCCGCGAACAGAGGGCACAGCTTCTGAATCATGGGGCAAACCCACACCCAGCACCCCTCAGCGGCTGGTTCCGCGTTCCACAGGCGTTTATATCCCCTTTTCCCGTGGCTCGGGAACACCGAGGGACCCGGGATGCTCCCCGGAATGGTCCCTGCGATGTTCCCTGTGATGCTCCCGCGGGGCAGTGCCGGGATGGGCCACGCGGTGGCGCTGCGACATCGGGAGAGCCGGGACTGCTCCTCATCATCATCCTCATCCTCATCTTCATCCTCATCTTCATCCTCATCTTCATCCTCATCCTCACCTTCATCCTCATCCTCACCTTCATCCTCATCCTCTCCCTCTCCCACAGCCCCCAGGGCCGCCACAGTCCCGGCAGTACTTTAAGCAACAACAGGACTAGTGCAAAATGGTAATTTTTGTTTTGTTTTGGTGTTGTTTTTTTTTTGTTTGTTTGTTTGTTTCAGAAAGGCTGCCGGGACAAACCGACTGCAAGTCATCTTCCGGAACAGCTATAGCACAAATTAGCCAAGTCCTGACGTTTGCAGACTTGTAAACTCCTGTAAATACACACATAACTTTTAATCTTTTTTCCTTTCTTTTCTTTTT
>VWZD01012294.1:0-18438 GCA_013396695.1 Sakesphorus luctuosus
CCTGGCCATGATGATGAGGATGAGGGTAAGTAAAGTTTGAACACTGATGAACAATAAAATGAGAAAATGTGAAGAGCCCTACGGGACTAGTATTAGTTGAAAATGTGGGGATATCTTTTAATCAATTTGTACAAGGTTCAAAGTAACAGGATCTGACCAAACTGGAAATTCTGTAAGAGGCTCAAATCAGGAACATGGCACTTGACAAAACTGACTAAAATTGCTATGGAATTCTCAATACATTTTCGTACTGCGGTTTTGCATGTGCTGAAAAACAGGAAACCCAACATCTGCATTTGTGACTGGTTATATTAAAACAGAAGGTAAACCCCATATATATATATATATATATCTCCAGGTTTAAAATGATTAAATGTCAATGGACTGGATACTTTCTTTGAAAACCTAATTGATGCTGTCTCTATTATTTTTCATGAAAAAAAGAAATAATACTATCTTCCAGGTAGCTTATTTATATCTAAGAATTGTGATTTATTGATTTTTTCACCCTTGATAATGTGTTTTTTTCTGTCATAGAAACTTAAGCCAACATACTTCAATGCTTCATAAAAGCATGTATTAGGATTCATAATAGAATATTCAAAATAGAAGAGATGATTAAAACTGTGGTTTCATTTTCTGACTTGTCAAATTTGAAGGTATGTTTCAAATATCAATTAAATAAATATGTGGGTTTGGTTTGTTTTTTGTTTTTGTTTTTGTTTTATTTTTCCATCTCTCCTAGCAAGAAATATACAGAAAAATGTGTCCCATATTCACATTTGTATCTTACACTAACTAGAGGACTTCAGACAACTAAATCAAATCTGAGAGTAAGTTATATCTACTTCAAATATTCTGAAAATTATAATTGGTTCCTCAATAAATCCAAATCAATATGGCAAGAACCTAAAGAACAATGTAGAACTGAGAATAAATCTTTTTTTGCAATTGTTCTGTTTCTTTTCCAATATGTGCCATTTACACTACATCTAGTATCACAGAGATGCATAGTTAACTTAAGCTGACACAGTGGTATTACCTTTGGTTATCATCAAAAACACTGAAAGACTAAGATCATGCAGTGTTTCACCACCTGCAAAGTGAGTTCTAAAGTAGGCTTGCTCAAGGCACGAGAGTATTGCAGTCTCTAAAAAACTGCAGAGGAAATTAGAAAGGAAATACAGAGAGAAGGGCGTAAAGGGCAATGTGATTTTTAATTTTGTGAACTGCTTTCTTCCAGTTTTATGTTAAACTAAGATGCCAGATAAAGTTACTAGTAGCAAATATGACATGAGAAACCCAAACTGAAAAGTAATTTAAACCTCAAGTAAATTGTCCCAGTGGAATAAGCAGGTCAGATTGCAGAAAACCCTCAGCATCTAAAAAGTATTCTCAGGCTGTTAACAGTAATAATTGTCTAAGGTCACCTTTACATTAAGCTGTGCTGTGACTTTCCTGTCAAAAATGTTGAGAGAAAACTAGAGCACCTAAAACAAGAAATGCTGCAAAATTTGTTCTGTTGATTTTTTTTATTTCTTTGGGGAAAATGTGTCAAGTGCTATGAACAAAATGACAATATTTTGCTTTTTAATAAATATTTTTAATAAATATTTTGCTTTTTATCAGTAGTTCTTTAAGTTTGTTTTTTTATTCCATTGTCACTAGTCTGGGCAATTAGTGGTTATAACTTGCCCTGGCAGCCAGGAGGGCCAACCGTATGGCCAGCTTTATCAAGAGAGACTGAGGGCACTTGGTCTGTTCAACCTGGAGAAGAGGAGACTGAGGGGACACCTCATTATTTCTTTAGTCTACAATACAATAAATAGGTATGTCTCCAATAGCTGCCCGGATAAATTATCCAAATGCTAACACATTTGGGAAAAAATTTGGAAACAATTGCATAAGTTTCAGTAGCAGATCATTCAGAGAGAGAGTTTTACTTTTCCTACAGGAAAGTACAATAAACACAGTTTAATAATATCACCATTTTTTTCAGAAAGAGTTGATGGCTTGTTCACTATATGTAAGTCACATCTTGAGTTCTTAATGGAGGAGTTTTTTCACTATTGGATGTTTCAGCTCTTCTTACTGCTGTTAAAAGGCTACATGAGAAAAGATTAAATTGACTAATGTGGACCACAGAATGAGATTCTTGCTGAGAAATGGGACTGTTTCTGAGCCTGTGTGTTAGCAGTGATTTTTGCTATAGTGTCAAAGTCCTTGTGAAAATAACTACTTCAGGGAGAAACATAAGATGAATCACTGGAAGATGTTACAGACCTTCCCTGCAATTTGCCTTAAAATATTGTTGCAGGTGTCCATAACAAGTGTACATATGCTAACAATTTTTTTCACTTGTCTCGTGGTAAAAAAAAATAGGGTTCTTCAAACATCTCTGTGGCAAAGAGACATAATTTTCACCAAAAGAGAAATTAAGGTTGCACCAGTCCCATAGTCCATTCTCTTTTATTCCTGTCACACAGCTGAGTCATGTTCTCATTGTCATCATACTTCAAAAATCCCCACTTACACCTCCGTAAGTCTCTAAATGGCTCCTCTTCATAAACTTTGCATTGCATAAGGTAACATAATTAGTCTTTTTATAAAAACAGGTATTCAGACAGTTAAAAACAGTCCTCATCTAGTCAAATGGAAAAGGTTTCTATTTCAAAATGGGACTACAGAGTGAAAATTGGTATCCAAATTTATCCCATACAGAAATGACAGAATGAGCAACATATTCAGCCGACTTTTCCACTGTTTCTCTCTTTTCCTCACTTCCTCAGTCCAAGCTGAGCCCATTTTTTGTGGGTTTTAGAAGCTATAGTGTATTTCATCACATACCAGAAAAAGCTACATGAAAGCTGTAGCAGTCAGCTTAGTAGCAGTCTGAAAAGTTTCTGTGGAAACAATTAACGAAGGCAGAAAGAGAGCTAAGAATGGAAAGTTTGAACTAGTTGGAGCTAATCTCTTACTTGAAAGTGTCAGCAGCAGCAAAAGTGTTATCTACTGTTTGCAGCAGGAGTGTGGATATGTCATGCCTGGATTTCTACTTTACTTACCCTTGGACTCATCTCATGGGATGGGAACTATTTGGTTTTATTACTGTGATTAAATCAATGTACTTTAAAAGACTTGGATCTTTCATTTCTGACCACTGTAGTCAGAATTGGTCCTATGCTCTCAGAAGACTAGACAAAACTGAATTTTGCAGTCAGAAGGAGAAAGGCAGTATGATTTTTGGGATGAGAATGACAATTGATAAATCTTTGTCATTTCTGGCCTCCAAAGGGACAAGGTTTTCTTTTTCCCTGGAAGAGGGATTCTTCAGCGCTATACCAACAATAGTCTATAGAGCTGAGAAATTCAAAATGCATTATACTCCCACCAGTTCCACAGAGAAGATGCTGCTGTGCTCAGTGTACTAGGAGCATGTTTCTATTTTGGGGAAATCCAAACTTCTGTCAAAAAATTGGTGCAAGGCTGTTTGCACTGGCAGCAAGACTGACAGTTCTGCCTGTTAATGAGGGTGTTTTCTTACCCTCAGCAATCTACCTGGGACAGGTAGCTGTCTATTGCAATAATACCAACCTAGTTTCAGCCAAAAGGAACAGGACTTTTCTGCTATTCAAACTGAATATGTCAGCCTTTAAAATCGGTTTTAACTTTGTTAATGTACCTCCTGGAAGACAAGGAATAAATTATTAGGTGAATTTAAGTGCTTAATTAATTGCATCTTCCTTTTTACTCAATTTCTTCATGACATTAAATGGTTTATATTTATAGATAGTCAATTCTTAAATATATTAGTTTAATTGCTATTACAATGCCATTTTGTTTTAACATATGCAACATTTTTCAAAACTGTTGAAAGAGAAGGTAAAAAATCTATAGCTCAATTATAGTTCTAAAAATAATGCTGAAGGCCACATGGTATTCAGTTTGAGGTTCAGACACACACATTTAAGTTTTGAGAAGGTGGATTGCCCATGTGTATGCAACGTCTCTAAACTCATGCATTTCTGATATTTGGGGCCCAATTTCTCTTTTTAAATACAACCACCTGGGGAGATTTCAGTTTATTTTAGACATCTCCCACTGGATAGGTATGATAAACACCATACATGAGGTTCATGCTCTCCTGCAGCAATAGACAACAGCCAGACAAGATTTACCAGAAGAGCTGAAGTAGCAATAGCTGTCCACAGGATGAAATGCAGCAGGTTTCCTGATGGCTCCTCAGCTACTGTAATGGCTGCCATTACAGTGACTGACAACTGCCTTGAGAAAGCTGCATGAAAGAACTGGAGACACACTGCAACAGAGGTTTCACCAAAGAAAGGGTCATGAGTTTAAGAATCCATTTGGGAATGTAATGGAAAATAATATATTTGCTGAGTGGGTGGAACACTCCCTCTACAGGTTTGTGGATTATGCCAAATTGGAAAAAGGGGCCTGGAGGGTTGAACTGCTGTCTTTAACAGACTTAAACAGAAGAAATGATATTACAGAAACTTGATAAAAGTGTTTAAATTGTAAACACTGAGTCCTGCACATAGTAAAGAAAAAAAATCCAGTGCTGGATGGACATCAGCTGGACAGAAAGCAGTTTAGTAGAAAAAGATCTGGGGGTCCTGGTAGGTAGCAAATTTAGTATAAGCCACCAATATGCCCTTGCAGCAAAGAAATGCAGCAGTACCTTGGTTTGTGTCAATAGAAGTGTTGCAAGTAGGTCCAGAGAAGTGATTGATTCTTTATCTCTCTTTGGAACTTGTGGCACTTCATCCGGTGTACTGTATCCAGTTTTGGTCTCCTTATCGCAAGAAAGACATTGAGGTACTGGAGCAGATCCAGCAAAGGTTTACCAATGTAATTAGAGGGCTCAAGCTCATGACATATGACATATGACATATGAGGAGAGACTAACAAATGAGTTTGGTCTCAGCAAGACAGGCTAAGAGGGAGATGTCATAGATACCTTTGACAAGCTGGTGGAATAATACAGAGCAGAGCCAAGTTCTCCTTGAATGAGAAGCAGTGGACAGAGTTTACAACATGGGAAAGTATAAGTACATAAAAGGAAATCTATTTTCATTATGAGGATGGTTAAATTGGCCTCCCAGAGAGCTTGCAGAATGTCTGTCTGTGGATATATTCAAAACTTGAATGGATAAAGCTTTAATTTACATGATGTAAATTGACTCTATTTTTGAGCGACAGTTTGGACAAGGTGACCTCTGGAGGTTTCTTCTAACCTAAGTTATTTTGTAATTAATGATTCTGTGAAAACAAAGAAATGAATGAACAAACAAACAAACAAACAAACAAAACTCCACCCAAATAACCAAAGAAAAAATATGAAATATGTAGTAATGTAATGAAATTACCATTTTTATATTAGTCTATGAGTAAGGAAACAGTCGATTCCAAGGAGATAAACTGCAACAATTGTACTAAGAGTTTGAGATGAACAGGTGAGAATTTTTTGCTATTTTTTTTTTATTTCTCAGTTTGCAATATTCTTGACTGATTATCTTCAGAAATGCAAAATACTCCAAACATTGCAGAAAGAGAGTAGGCACATTTTGACAGGCAGCAAACACAGAGAAAGTGTGAGCTGTTAGCAGTTTTGTCAGTTTGTGTTTTCTGGGACTGTTCTATCATTGCTGTATTGCACAGGTAAATAATCCTGTGGTTTTGTGCATAAAGAGTATAATTCAGTATAGTTTTGTTCTCCTATACATGTAGAGTACAGGAATAACTTGATGAAATATAAATCTAATAAAATGAACTGTTCCCTCTGTGTATACTCTTTTTATGAAAAAGCCACTGTATTTAATGACATGCTTTTTAAAACTAATTTTACGAGAATCTCAAAAGCAAGGAAAATGGCAAGGTTAAATGGTCCTTGAGGCACACATTGGGATCATCTCATCTCTTTCTCAGGGGTCACCATACCCTCATTAGGGTCACCATCTCCACACTGGGGTTACTATCCCTACACTGGGGTCTCCATCCCCTTCTCAGGGGTCTCTATCTCCTTCTTAGGGGTCTACATCCCCACACTGGGGTCACTATCCCCTTTTCAGGGGTCACTATCTCCACACTGGGGTCACTATTTCCTTTTCAGGGGTCACCCTCTGCACACTGGGGACACTATTCCCTTTTCAGGGGTTTCACAATAGTAAGCACGTTTCACAATTGTGGATAACCTTAGAAATAGTGTTCATGGTTAAATCCACCCCTCAGCCTCATCCACCTACCAGTGGCCCGAGGCACCATGGGCCCATCGAGCCAGGAACAACTCTCCTTTATGCTAGTCCAGGTGTGATGTTCCTCATTAGCTCAGCTTTTGGGCACATGAGCATCCACATGATGAATCTCCAGAGATTCTACTCAAATGCTAGTGTCTCGCCATACACCAACAGCCCACATGGGCCTCTTCATGCTTTCAATTAATCTTCTTCCATTGGTCCAGCTACCTTCAGAGGGGCACTGGCTGTCATCTACAAGTCAGTGTAGAGGTACAGTCTTGGCTACTGCTCTGTTTCAGCAATGTCTAGTAGACTCAGTTGTTCTCCTCCTCCTGGCTGGAGGTAGGGCAGTCTTATTGCTGTTCTTGGCTCTGTTCTGGGATCTCTGCTTCAACATGCAGACAGCTTTTTACCAGCTTTCTTATGTTTTGATTTCCATACCTCGACTTCAAGCACAAAAGTAGATTCACGGTCCCACCTCCTTATGTCTTCCCCTGGTCACGGAAGAAGGACCACAGTTCACTACATGACCTACCCTTGGGGTTTGCTCTCTGTCGAGGTGGGGCAGGCGCAAAAGACAGCTTGCTTTGGCTGTAAGGCCTCTCCTTGCAGTGGCTACATTCACAGCAGGTACAATTGGAACTGTTTGAACTCACAAAAACAGTCAGTAAAAGGAATAAAACAAGTATCCAGTAGCAAGAGAACATTGTTTATATTATTTGTTCTGGATGTACTAAAGCAATGTAGATGTCAAGGAATATTTCTATAACAATGCTCCCGGGAACTCTGCCAACCTTCTGAGACACTTGTCAGCGTCCTTGGNCTTGTTTTTGTCCCCATTCCTCCACCATGTATCTGTCTAAGGGTTGAGCTGGCAAAATGCTAACTGCCCAAAGAACAGAGTCAGCCTCTGGCTGAGAAAAAGGGAGAAGGGAAAAAAAAACCAACTCAAACTAGGTTTATGCTGAAACTAAACTATATGTAATTTATACAGAAAAGAGAAAATTAAGAGAAAACTACAGTATAACATACACTTACACAAGCTAGGAATAACAAAAAAAAATAACTTCCCCACTCCTCAGTGAAAACAGATTCTATCACTGTAGTTTTGTAAGCATCCCAAAAGACACTCAGCAAAGAACAGAAAGAGCAACAACAAAATGTTTCTACTTCCCTGAACTCAAACAAAATGCAAGTAATGGCAGCAAGAGCAGCCAGGCCTACTCCAACAAGACAGGAGCTGCACCACGTCTGGCTTGTACTACGGCCATAATGGAACTGAGCGAAACCACCTCCTACTCCTGTATCATATCTTAGGTTTGCGTCATCTAGTATGAAATATTTTCTTGATTACCCAGTCAGGTGATAGCTGTTTCTTCCAATCCACATAGATTCTCTGAGCCTGCTAATTTGAGGCCTAGCTAAAACCACTACATCTCCTATCTGCTGTACCTATTGAAATCTATCAAGTAGGTAAATTTGCATTCTGCAAGACAGAAAAGACAGAGACACACTCTGTCAAATACAGTCCATAATAGACGGGGATTACACAACTCTTAAGTTGACAGGCATACATTTAGAAAATATCTTGAACTATTCAAAGGCATACAGCTTGATCCTCAGTTTAATGCTAATAGAGAAAAAGGACTCAGGAGAATAACACAAGAAAACAGGCTTTAGCAGTGGCTCACCAGCACCAGAGTTCAACATATCTATGAAAAATATACTGAATTGCTGAAAAATGAAGTGTTGATAGGTTTCAAGTGTCTGGTCTCATCTTCACTACTTTCTTGCATAAATGAGTTGTTCTTTTGGACCTCTTCATTTTTTCCAATTTTAACTGGTACAAAACTATACTGACACAAAGAGAAATATATTCACATACTATCATAGCTCATGTCTCTAAATAACTCTGATCTCTTCTTTAATATAAGTCCACAAAACAAAAATACTGAAATGGAGTAATTGCCTCCACAGGACATATATAATGTAAGTCAAGAGAATTCGGTGTTTCTGTCAGATATAAAGAACTCTGACTTTGATATAACATTAATGATGTAGACAAAGACAAAATCCTATTTGTCTTAGTTAAGTGACAGTTTTAAAAATATATCCTAATATCAATTTTTAAAATGTCCAGGGTTCTTGATTCTTATGCATATAAAAATCTTTGCAATTTAGGAAGACAAGTGGCAATTATCTCCTTAAAGAGTTTTTGCAGATTTACAAATAAAATTTGCTTTCAATCTTACAGAATTTTAAAACAGCACACATTTTTTCATACTTTGCAGTTTCTTTTTCTACATACTAAAAATCTCAATGCTCTAAGAAACAATTTACCAAGAATTTTATTACATCTCGAAAGAACTTTCTAGCCCCGTCTTGTGTCAATTTTATTTCTGTTTTAAATAGATTATGTATCTCCTCCCATAGCAAATTAAGACATTGAAGTGGCTGAAATTTGCTATAGATCCTAAGTAAAATGAAATACATTCACAACGAGGGGACTGTTGCCTGTTAGACTGTTTCAGGGAGAGACATGCATGTTATTGTCCTCATTGAGGACTAAAACAAAGTCATAGGGCCTTTGAAATAAATTGCAAATACAGAATAAATGCAGATAGAATTCCAAGCAGGCAGCAGATTGCATGCAGTCAGGAGGAATGTGAAAAGGGACTTGTTTTTATCCAACTGAAACTGGACTTTAAAAAAAGTAGAGTAATTTTCAATGTTCCTTAGCAAAGCTTCTTTTAGAAGACGATGAAGGCAAAACTTCAAGCCACACATTATATTTCCTCAGCTTTTCTCTATTGAACATAAATTGCATTTAGTGGCTTTATTTCACACATATTCCAATTGACTTAGGGGCATGGCCTGCAAATAAAATGACAGTACTAACTTTACAGTCTTGCATTTCAGGCTCCTCTTAGCCACTAGGATTCATTTTAATCATCTTACCTCATTGTCCTAGAGAAATGTTATCAAACACAGAAAAAATTGCTGGCAAGCCTCCAAATTTAAGATCAATATTCATCACATGCAGAATGCTGAGACCAGATTCAAGACAAAACTTCAGCACTTCAACTTCATTTGCAATGAGATTTTACACACAGAGCAGAGTTATTGCTGACTCCCCTAAATCAGAGTTTTGAAGAAGGAAAATATATTTGCCCAGCAGACTCACTGATAGGTTAGCCAAAGTTAGGGAATTCACTGAATAGGAAGGGTCAGCTATACATGGTATAAAAGTACCTAAGCATTGCTTGCAACAAGGAATTTTTCTTTTCAAATTCCTGTATGCAGTTGTGAGACTAAGAGAGGACATGATTTCTGACGTGGAATTTATGCATAACACCTATGATACATTATAAATTTTAAACCCAATAATTATGTAGAAACAAACAAAAATAAAAGAGAACAATTAAAATTACTGACTCATTTAAAGAAAATCCTGCTGCTGAAGGAGATAATATCCCAAAGTTAATTTTAGTGAAATAATTCAATTTCAACTGATGGATAATTTACACATAGCAAACAATATGTATGTGGTGAAAAATGGTAATTTCTCAAAAATAAGTTTTCTAGTTGAAGTGGTAGCAAATTTTATTTATGAAACTATTATGCTTTTTCTGGACATTACCCAACAACCTAGTTTCTCTAACCATCTTTCCTCACAGCTATAAAGGCCTGTGACCTTCAAAAAAAAACAAACCTTCCATAACTAGCAAAAATTTGAACTTAATATTACCAGGAAAAAAATCATTTGTGAATTAAAATCTGTTTATTCAAGCATAAGCAGAAAATTATTGTTTCATGCTTCATTTTAACCTACCCTTCCATCTCTGGCATCTGCTGTGAAAGTAGCATGGAGAGCTGTGGGCAATCCAGAAGACTCCTACAATGCATGTAGGGTGAATTCCCAAGCCAAGTAAAAGACACACTTACCAGAGGCAAGGTTATACTGGATCTGCTGGTCACCAACACAAGCAAGCTGATTGGGGATTTAAAAATTGGAGGCGGCCTGGGCTGCAGTGGCCATAAGCTTGTGGAATTCGCAGTCTTGAGGGATATGACTCAGATGAAGAGTAAAGACAGGCCCCTGAACTATAAAAAGAAAACTTCAAGCTTTACAAGAAGATTGTCAATAGGACACCCTGGTTCCTTTACCCTCGTGGGGGAAGGAGCAGAACAGAGTTGGCAGGTTTTTAAGAAAGTCGTCTCTAGAGCACAAGAGCTAGTGATTGCCAGGCATAAGAAATTGGGCAAGGAAGGCAAGAGACCATCATGGCTGAGCTGGGACCAGCTGCTAAAACTAAAGGGCCGGAAGCACATGCACAGGCAGTGAAAAAAAGAACAGGCACCCTGGGGATAGGGATGGAGACCAGCTGTGTAAGGAGGAGGAGAGGAAGGCCAAGACGAAGCTGGAGCTGAACCTGGCAAGGGATGCAAAGAATAATAAGGGCTTCTACAGGTACATTAAGCAGAAAAGGAAGGCCAAAGAAGGTGTACCCCTACAATGAACAAGGCTGGAAAACTTGTAACTACAGATAGAGAGAAGACTGATGTACTCAACAACTTTTTTTTTCTAGTTTTCAATATGAATCTCTATTCCCACACCTATTCAGTGAGTGAACTGCAAGGCAAGGACTGGGGGAGTAGAATGCTTCCCACGGTAAGTGAAAGTCAGGTTCGTGACCACTAACATTAGTCCATGGGACATAAAGAGATGCATCCCAGAGTCCTGAGGGAATTGGCTGATGCAGATATCAAGCCACCCTCCATGATAATTGAAAAGTCACAGCAGTCAGGTGAAGTCACAAGTGACTGAAAAAGGGTAAACATTGCACCCATCTTTAAAAAGGGTAGAAGGGAGGACCTTGGAAACTGCTGACAAGGTGTCAGCCTCACCTCTATGCCTGGGAAGATCATAGAATGGATCCTCCTAGAACCTTTGCTAAGGTATATGAAGAACAGGGAGAGGATTTGAGACAGCCAGCATGGTTTCACCATGGGCAAGTCCTACCTAACCAACCTAATGGCCTTCTATGATGCAGTGACTACATCAGTGGACAAGGGAAGGATTATAGATGGTTTGTCCTAGTTACAGTGGCCAGGACTAGCTTATCACTGTGTGGGTGCAACCAAAACTGTGTATTCTACACCCTCTATGTTATTTCTGATGAACTGTTAATAATGGATTTTTTGCAGCAATGGCTCATGGCTTTTACCTCCTTCTGGATAGTTTCTGTTGCTAATCTTGGCTGAGGTTATGCAAGAGTCACTTTTCCTAACAATTAATAAAAATAAATAGATATTATTTCTTATGATACCTAAAAGAATTCATCTCAGCCTCCTTGTGATTGCAAGTAAAATACATTTTCTAACCACAGCTTATCTTCAATTCATCTTCAAAACCTGCAATAAACAAACACTTTCAACTGAAACCAGAGGACATAAACAGAAAACGGTTTACTGGTTGAGCTTAGGAAGGCCTAGGCTTAAGTTTTGCTTATATATTATGTTGTGCAGTAATTTCATCCCTTATGTTAGCATGTATATCCTCATTATTTAAAGCTTTTTTTCAGTCTGGGCCTATAAGGCTATATTTTTTTCTGGCTTCTCTACGAGGTCTCATGTGGCACTGTGCAAAAAGCCTTATTAAAGTAAAGTGATCTCATCTTCTACTTCCTTCTTATCCATTATACTGAAAGTTACTATGTCAAAGGAGAAAAATTAGATTTTTTTGACATGATTTACTCTTGAGACAGCAGCATTGGCTGTTTCTTGTCACCTTTTTATTTTCCTGTAGAGTGATTCTAAATTGGCTGTTTAATAGCTTCTAGTACCTTTCCACATGCTGAAAATATTGTGACTGGTCAGCATTTTCTCAAGTCTTACCTTTCCTAGCCTTGCCCTTCTTCAGTCCCCTAAGAATTCTCTCTCCTATGACATCTCAAAGATAATGACTTGCGATTCAAGATACTACTTTGTATATTTCAGTAAGTGCTCAAGGTTTCATTTCTTTCCTCCACCCTTGCCCTGACCTGTCTAATTGCATCAAATATATTTAAATACCTTTTCCCATGCCATTTGTATTTGAATTTCAGTATTAGAATTAACTACACTTGCTGTCTTGTCGCAAAGAGAAAAATAATATGGCAATGGAAACTGTACCATTTTTTAAATTGCATCCTTTCTTCCTCTCCCAGTCTAACAGAAATCCTAATTTAGATATATTCTTTTTTTTGTACAGCTTTCTGCTTTTTCTCTATTTCTGTTTATTCTCATTTTTTGTGAATTACTTGTTTGGGGCTTTTTCCATAGTAAGGAAAGTCTTACTATGTCATTCATACAGTTCCGAAACTGATGGAAACTTCTGAAAATAAAAATCCTTAACACCACCCCCCCCACCCCTCCTCTCAAATAAAACTATTGTTATTATTTCAGGCCCTTTCTTTCTTTTTCCTTAGAATTTTGAACCTAAATGTCCTGTGACCATTCCCAGTACCTTCCACCTTCTGATCCTCAGCCATTTCCTGTCAATTGAGACTGGAGACAGTTTGTTCCTAAACTGCTTCCAAGTTCACATTCTCCCGACTATTCTTTAACTTCTCTTAAAAGTTGTGTCTGTGTTGCTTTCTAATAGGCACTGGATAACTAATGTTACCCCTTATCATTAGCTCTCACTTTTTCTGTCTCGAAAAACATCTAATTTTCTGCCTGCAGTACAATGGTTTAAAAGAGGCTCTTGAGCTCTTCAACATTGCAAGTCTTTACTCTTTTCTTTCTATATTCATCCCCCAAAACCCCAAATGAACAAAAAGTGGTTCATCACTATGTTTTTTTACAACAAATACATAATTCTTAATATTTAACACTTCTGCCATTTTTAGTTCTGTATTTGTGCTCTTAAATGCCAATTTTGTTACTTATCATGAATGTTTGTGGTGCCAGCAAGGTTGCAGCTTTGTCCAAATAATAGAACTTTGAGTTCTGCCTATGCTTTATACTCTGATGTTTAGACAATGAAGTGAATTTTTCTTCCTTTACCCTTTTCCATCAGTAGAATTAAGTAATCAATACTCAGCATCTTTGACTTTGCAGAGAAGAGCATCACTAGAGGAAAGAGATAAATACAAAGAAGTTTTTGTACAATGTTTCTAACTTCCTTGTAAGGCTCATCTGTATTAATTAGATAAGATTGACCAATAATAATTTCTTATTTATTGTGTTTTTATTTATTGCATTTCCATATGTATGGTGTGTTCTTTTTCTTATAACATGGTTCTGATTGCAACACCTTCATGGAACTCTTCCTTATCATTAAAAAATGCAGAGTTTATGCATATTTATGTGGAAGTTACAAATCTTGCCTAGAATCTTTATTCTAAACTAGAAAACCTGATGAACTTCATCAGTTTTTGTCTGATTTAATCTCACTTCCATTTGCTTTTATCTTAGGGGTTTATATATATATATACACACACNTCGTTTGAGATAACTGTTAGCAGGAAGAAAACAGTTTGCTTCACTGAGCAATCTAACAAGAAACTACTTTTCTTACAATTAATGGTATCTGTAGAACAGATTTCCCTCTCAATGCGCTGACTGTGTGAACAGCATACTGGCTTATGAAATTTATTATAATTAGGTTGTAAATCCCTCTGCTATTTTAATATAAACAGACTATTGGGGAATATAAAACTAGGGATAAAATCATGTGCTTTTTTCCATGTATGAGAACTGAATTTATTACAACATAGTCAAATACAATATAAAATAAAGTTGAGTAAACTGGTCACTCTTTCTTGTGATTAATCTTGATTTTGACTGAAACATAATAGTTTTGCCATTTTAAACAAAACACATAATAGCACAACATTATCGGCATTGTCACCAATAAAGCAAAGTACACCAGAAGTCATAATAAGATAAGGAATTGTAGTTTCCTAAAAGGGATGTAGCAAATATGAACATATATTTCAGGAAAGTCCATCTGAAGCAATCTGAACTTTTTTTTGTTACCTTAAGAAAAATCTTTAAGTATCTTAAACACAAGATGATACTTGACTCTAGCACCTATTAAGAGTGTATCTTTCATTGCAATGAAATCTGCAATGAATATATGATTTTGAAATATGCTGTCAGGATACATTTGGTATTTAAAAATAAAAATTAAGTGTAAGCTAGATGTGGCGAAAGAGTTATTCAAATAACAGGAGCCCATCATATTTGTGTCCTACTCTCTCTTAAAAGTGAGATGAACAGATCTTATGTCTCTGCTTTATACCTTTATAAGGGAAAAAAAAAAAAAGACATCTTTTCCTTTTTCAATGAACGTTCACTGAGATTACTATGTTATATGCATTCAGTGTTCATGTTCTCATCATCAAGAATTCATGTCATGTTCTAGTCTTCTGATTTTCCTTCCAGCAGCAGCTAGGAAGTTGCAGAAATGCTATATCCAGGAGTTAATGCTTATATTGCCAATGTCAGCATGCTGAAAGAATTGTTTGCCTTTCCATTATATTTGTAACACATTTGGTGTGTTCATGATATCTTACCAAAAATGTGTTTTCACAAGGGTTCTGCCTCAAAGACCTTCAACTATACTACTCCTATGGATAAAGTTTATGCCTATTGATCACTTGATAAACAATAAAACTGAGTAACAATACAAGATGAAAAACTTCTGAATATCAGTGCATGTTTTGGTAATTTAAACTGATCACAGCTATGTAGGGCAAGGTAGAGGGCTTAAGAAATGGAATAAAATAAAACTGTCTGTTTCCTGTACTGGACAGGAGGAAGTAAGCAAACCCTATATTGCTTGCATTTTTGATTTGATGTGATAGAGAGATGCCATCAGTTTAGCTCTCCTGAGAATGCTTTCTAAGGTAACCACTTTCAGATACTTTTTCATTACGTGTAGTTTCCCCTCAGTCTGAGATCCTACCACGATTACTAACCGTGAACAAAGCTGGACTATTTGTAGCCTGAAACAGAATCTTTTTAAAATTCTTCTCTGATCTGGTATCAGTAAAAGGCATCAAGGAGTAATTGATACAGAAGAGACAGATTATCTGCAGCTTCCTGTGTAAAGTGCACACACATACAAAGTCTGCTGTCTTCCTACTTTAAATTCATTCCCTCAGAAAACCCTGTACACCTGAGTCTTGGCCTACACTTTCAGCAGAAGTATGACAGCTATCATTTCTACACTTCAGCTGCACCCGTTCTTAGCTTTTGCCTTGGCTGCTGGAGAACGAAGCTGCATTCCAGGCCTCTTCCATTTGTGGCCTCTCAGGGGTTCAGCAAAACTGCCATATGAGAAGGGTCCACGGTTAACTCAAAAGAGTGGCAAATTTTTCTGCCATTCCCAACAATCCCTGAAGCACACCTGGGAGGCAAATGTTACTTCATTCCCTTTAGACAAAACTGAAAACGGGCTGTGCTAGCTGAGTCATCATCTGTGTCACCCTCAGCTTGCTATGGCTGCAGTAGCAGAGCACTGCTTGCTCCCCTGGTGATTTCATACTGTCATAGCTGAAATCTGTACCCATTAAGAGCTCAGAAAGTGATTGTATATTAGGAAGAAGGATCTCTCATCTGGAAAGACTGCCATAGGTATTTATATACAGCCAGGAATGGGCATATCACCCCTGTGATACTATACACCTTTTGCTCACCAGCCCTGCAGAGGCCCCTTGTATCAGAGCACAAAACAGGATGACATAGACATGTAAGTAACAGTTCCAACAAGCAAAAGTAGAATTCTAGTCACAAATTACATACTTGAAGACACCATCCTTCCATGTCCTGGCAGCATTCCTCAGTCTGCTGTCAGATTTCTGTCTGGGTAGCCAAAACTTGGTTGGCACATGAGGGAAGCTGGGGCTGTGTGCAAGAGTGGACTCAAGGACAATGTTTGCAAAACATACAACAAAGAAAGATTAAGATTTGGTGCCACAAAGTTCTTGCTGCTCTGTATCTTCCATACCCTTTTTTTTCCCTGACCAGCATGTCAGAAACAGGAGACATAAGGCTCCAGATACCAAAGTGGCACAACTATAGCAGGCATGGCTACACGTACACTGGCAATGAACCACCTGGTCCACTGGCAGTAGAAGGGTTGAATCCTAACTCATTGTGGCTCTTGCATGCTGTGTAAACATAGCTGTTCATCTGAAAGGTGGAGGGTGTATCTGGGAACAGACATTGAGTGTTGGTTCACAGAACCACTAAAGTGTCTTCTAACTGCCTGGAACTCCAGTTACAGCCACTAGAGCAAACACTGTGGCAGTCAGCCCAATGGAGCTGAAACAGTCATTACATCCCTATTTGTTTTACTGGCGCTTTTTTTGGCTTTTTTTTTTTTTTTTGTTAATGCAAAAATGCTTATGTATCCTTTCAGCCTACTTCTTCCTTTGTTTCCCTACTGTAAGAGTACCTTTATGAATATGACAAATTATCCTGTCTGGTGACACCTGGCCCAGTGCATTTCCTCCTAACTCACTTGGGCCCTGCTGTGACAGTGTTGTAGCAAGCCCCAAACTATGTCTGACAAGTCAGAAGGTTTCCAAGGTAAAGTAAGGCTTGAACCGGGAGATGACAGATAATAGCCTACCCTCTGTTACCTGAAGAATTTAGTAATGGAGTTACTGAGAAAATTTCAGGCTTAGGGGCATAATAAGAGGAGAGATGGGGAAAGGTCTAGGGAAAGAGGAAAAACTTCATCAAGGAACATTTAGTGGTGCAGGTTTAGAATGTTCCTACAGTAACTGGATGCAGAAAACAGCACAGATCAGCAATGCTTGGCTACAGAAAGGCTGGGGAAGAGGTAGGTGAACATGTGTGCTACAATCCATTAAAAATATTGATCTGATATATCAGAAATAAAATTTATGAATCTACAGATGGATTAACTGCATATGAATGCAGCAGAATGAGAAGAGCAGAAACTTAGAGGGAAATAGCAGAATTTAACCTTGAACACCTACACAAAGCTGTCTAGCACTGAAGGCATATATTAAGACAAAATAAAGGTCTAATTAGGATTTCAGTGTGTGACAGCCTGATAACAATTGATTGTAGGAAAAACAAGTTTACATATGTTTTCATGTGAGATTTAGCAGTTTGGGGAATTTCCTGAGCCCTCCCATTGCATCTATCATGCAATGTTACTGCTGTCATTCTTGAGTTTGATTATGTGATATCTTTTAGGATACGATTGAATAGGATCAAATTTACTTGTGTGCTGAGAACTGCTGTGGCAGTGAAAGTAATTGTACTTTTTTATGAAAAAAACCCTATTTTTCTTTGTCTTAAAGTTTCTATTACAAAATTCTTCTGTACAAGACATCCTAAATGGCCAATAAATTATGTACTTTAAATTTAAATTGCATCATTGACATCATAGTATTTTTGCTACAGTCCATCTTAATAACAGAAAATACTGAAGATGGAATCTCAGGAGTTCTTTGCCTTCATTGAAGTTCACAAGCATTTTATTTCTCAGCTGAATTAAATTAAACTCTCTATCTGGAAGTAAATGTGTAGACTGAGTTGCATTCATTAGCATGTGCTTTAGTATATTTAGACATGGTCAAAACTGATGATCTTAAAGAGCTTTTCCAATCTACATGATTCTATGATCCTATGATTCAATTCCAGGTCCTGGAGCTGAATGAAGTGCACAGTAACTGTGCATTCAGATTGCTGCCTTTGAGGATGTGCCAGATGAACATGTAATCACATTGCATCACTGGCACACATATTTGTGCCACAGATAGGAGCTTGGCCTACTAGAAAGCACCAAGATAATTAGGCAGTATGGTTTACAGAAGGTGTCCAAAACCAAGTCAGCTCAGATAATCTGCAGTAATCCACACATATTTGTAGAGGTATACTGAACAGGTATATCTATACACTATTAAGTGCACTAAAATGTTACTTATTTTTGTTCACACTAAAATAATTGGCTGCTTAGTACTGAGAAAACACTGAATTTTGGATACTAACCTGGGTACTACCTTAAGATTACAAAGCACTTGATTCTGTTTCTACTAATGTTCGTCCTTCTTCAGCATGCCTTTCATCTATCTGTGGAATGATGCTTAGAAAAATACTTATTCTGATAAAAATGTGCATATATATATATAGATAGATAGATAGATATGTA
>VWZD01012294.1:18456-37940 GCA_013396695.1 Sakesphorus luctuosus
GAGAGAGATATATATATATATATATATATATATAGAGAGAGAGAGAGAGAGAGAGAGAGAGAGAGAGAGAGAGAGAGAGAGATACTCTCACTCATATATTCCTTTATATACTCTCCTCTTCTATTTTAACTTTCCATCTTTAGAACCTAAATATTTTCTCTAGTTGTATAGGCAAAGGAAACTACATCCCTAGAACTACATTATCTTTTGTCACATTACAAAGTGTAAAGAATTTGCCCAGTAGTATTCTGCACAACCTGTTTAGCTCTTTTTTAATTTTTCTCAGATGTCTTATCCTCTTCTCCTCTCTTTTTTTTCTCATCGTTCTTACCATGATTCACTTTTTGTTAAGAGGTTTGGGGTGGGGTTTTTTTGTTGTTGTTGTTTTTTTGTTTGGTTGGTTGGTTGGTTTGATTTGTATTGGGGTTTTTTTGTTGTTTGTTTGTTTGTTTGTTTGTCTGTTCTATGGAACCTAACATTTTTTATACAAAACACACTAACTGGATTGACTGTTCAAAAGATGCAATGCCAACATCTTATGCTGGACCTGCAAAACTGATTTTCGCTAGTTGGCAAGTATGCTTCAGTGATTTGATTGTCCTTTTTTCTTAAAGACTCCTTTCCAGCAGAGTAGTATTGGATTCTTTCCCTCAAAACTCAGTCTTTTGAGTAATTAAACAAAGCTTTATTTTCCATACCACAAACAAGAATGTCTGCTTTACCATATGTATTTCTATGTAGCAGCATACTGAAGTGTGATACAGGACAATAATTCCAAGGAATTTGATAACTAGAGCATGTATTCCTTCTTGGTTTTTTTCCTCTGTGAAGTGATGTGCATAAATTATTCCAATATTATTTTGAAATAATATGGTAGACTCTTCATCTTGTCTGCAGTTGCAATCAGCCTAAAACAATATATGCTAGCTTTTAAGAGAGCAGACTTTGGATTGCCAAGTCATCCAAAATACTGGAACACGTTGGTTTGTGAAGCAAGTGAAAACAGTTGGTTTTTATTTTTGAGCAATTTTGCTGGGGTATCTACTCAACAGGTAGCTCTGATATATCAAATCCTAAAACTGGCTGAAACATATAGCTAGACTTCTTTGCCCAAAGTTCTAGGTGACAAGGGTTGATTTTAGGAGAGGAAGTAGAGTTGGGAACAGACTGAGGTGTTATTTACCCTTCTTACACATAATAGAAAGGAGGAATAGTGACAAATGTGTCTGTGGAACTTGTGAATGTAGACAGCCACAAAATGCGTGATACATCTGTCTGCACCTGTGTCATTATTTATAAAACCATTTTGACAAAATATTTTTAGATAACATGTATTAATATTCTACTATGTGTTCAGCACATTATATTTGCTTCTCTTTTATTGAAAAAGTATTTTAACTAAAGATGAGATAAAAAATTATTTTGCACACAAATTTGCATTAGGTAAGAAAGTTGAAGCATTTTAATGTCTGAACATTATTTTCAAAAAATGTGATGTACATTATTCTACTGTAAAGTTTAACACTTTCTAACTTAGAACTAAGAAGAAATTTGAAGTTCATGTGACTAATCCTAAAAATTTACTAATGATGCTTGTCCTATCACATGATTTATAATGTATCAGACATTTGAGACATCTGATATGATATCAAGTTTTTCAGTTTGAGAGGAAGAACCTTCTGTAGAGTTTTTGCTTTTAAGTCTGTACCTAAAATTATATGCCTACGTAGGGGTCATATGTAATGTTTTCAATGAGAGAGAACAAAAACTATATAAATAGCACCGTAAGACCAAAAAATATGAGAAATTAGTGTATCTTGATATTAGATGTATATTGAGAGATTATTCCTTATGTTCTTAAGCATCTACCTGGAATCTATAATACAAGCACTGAACCTGCTTACACCCAAAAGAAAGAAGAGAGATCTTAGCAAAATTTAAAAAAATAAAAATTACACAAACCATATTGTACTCAACAATGTTTGGCTCTAAGCCTATTATAATACTGTTGAAGATTGTTTAGTTTACATGGTAGTAAGTAGGCAGCAGAATAAAATGGATTATATATACTAGGAATTTGATAACAGAAAGAAACAAATCAAGTAAAGGAAGTTCAAGAAACAACATTTTTTTTTCCTGTAAGCATCCTTTACCTGAATCATCTAGTGGGAANAATGTAGCCATCTGTCTACTTGATGAATCATTGAGATTTCTGGTATTATCCAGAACTGTGTATTAGGGACTCCTTATGCTAACTCATTCAACTCTTAGTAGCTTGTTAGAAAAGATACTGTAAATTATATACATATATACTCCATGGCATTTGGCTAGAAGATGAAGCTTCTAGAGATCAAATATTAGTGTTTCAGGAAGACCAACTGATATCTGTCAAATCCATTCTCACTGACTATTGATAGTTACAAAATTATTAAAAATCCAACAAAGAGGATAAGCTGCAATGAAGTCTTGTCTCCTGTGCTTCTTTCCAAAGGGTAAAATAAAAATATTCAATGTTATAGCAGTGCAGGAGCAAGCAAAACCACACTATATTTATTAGGCACTTCCAGAAAAATGTTATTCAGTGTAATAAGTCTCCACATATAGCCTTGGAAGTATTGAAAACAAGTAGACTCAATTGAACTGTGTAGAAACTTGTTTTATGAAGAGTTTGTCACAGAGTGATTCAGTGGTGCTCTATGAGGAAGAAGGCTATTATAAAATGCCTTTACTAAAAAAAATTGTGGTTACACATAGGCTATGTAGGGGAACAGAGTCTATAATAAACACAAGAACTTTAGCAGCTACTCAGGACTATTTAATATAAAGGTGGGTGTATTGCAGAAGAGCAATCTGTCTACAAAAGGAGTGCAGTGATATAACCTCAATTTTCAATCCATTTGGCAGCTAGCCTTGAGCTGTGATTACTTTTAAAGGCTTCCAGTAAAAGTGGGTAAATTAAGTACAGAAAAATAACTCAAAAAATCAATGAGAAAGTTATCCAGGCCGATGGTATTACCTGCAGACTTTCTTACTACATTCAGTAATTTTTGCACCAATAAGTCCTACGTCAAAAATCTTTCTATGCTGACCATCAGAAGATTTGCAGGGTCTGTTCTTCCACCAAGGAAGACTGTAGGTTTTAAAGAATAATTTTGAAGCACCATCAGTGTATAAATTTAATGCAAAAATGAGTAATAAAGCACAAGATGGTCCAGGCATTTTGGTGCCTAATGCTGACCAGTTTCAAAAGCAGTTTAGTACATACACAGAAGTGTTTTCAAACATCTTGAAACTGGAAGTAAATGGGGAGCTGATTTTTTAATGCAAGTCCTTTGACAAACTGATCCCAAGATGTGGTTAGGTAGCAAAATCTGCCTGTAAAATAAACACATGACGTATGTTATCCTCGGACTACAGGGTATCAAAGTTATATGTAAAGAAATCTGAAGCCGATCTTTGCTCCTTGAGAGTTAGACTACTGTCAGAACCTGAACTAGCTGGTTTAAACATTCATCTTGAAATTTACATTACAGCCTGAAATGTCAGAATTTTAGTATATATATAAGATGCCAGCCTTACAGCATCATGAAATGATTGGTGTATTTTCTAGATCTGCTTACTCCAATTCTGAAACACTGTCTTGAAAATTCTCACATATGAGCAAATTCACTAATCAATAACCAACCTTTCTGAAAACAGAAGAAAAAAATAACTACTTAGATTTTACTGATAACTACTGTTCTATTCATGCATACTACAAATATTACACACTTTAACATGATAATAGTATGTTTTATATTTGCTTGAAGAACTGATAAGATCTGCAGTCCCATAGCAGAACATCGACCTTCTGTCATGATACTGTCATGGGTTCAAGCCTAAATTTGGGTTTTTGAAGTTCAGACTAGGCCTGGAGCTGTCAGCTGATTCGAGCTGGGTTGAGCTGACAGCTGACTTCTTCTAGCCAATAATGGTTTATTCCATACCATATTATGACATCATTTTTCAGGGAAGTAGAAGTCAGTGTGGGAGTGGCTTGGTCAGTCACCCCACAGCATTCTTGCCTAGAGGACACACACGGTGCAGCCCCAGGAGAGATGGGGAGGACCAGGCCCAGCACTGGCCCAGCAGTTGTTTTGGGAAGTAGAATGTTTGTTGTGGGTTCTTCTCTTTCTGCTCTGGTCTGGCTCTCTGGAAACTGAGTCTTTTAAAATAATTTGGGGTCAAAATAGTGAGATTTGTGTGTGTACTGAGAAGTGAGAAATTGTTCCTTGCTGTTTCTAACTTGTGTGAGTGTATATTTGTACCTTCTTCTAATTGTCTCTTTCTTTCTGTAAAAATATACGAAGTTTTAGCATAAACGTGGCTTGAAGTTTTTTCCTTCCCCTCTCTTTTCCTCCCTCTCCTTGGTGTTGGGAGGGAGGCTCTGGCCCTGTACTTGGAGGGTTGGCAGTTTGCCAGCTCAAACCAAGACAGATATGATGCAAATATTCACAGTGCAATGCTTATGTATATTAAACAGAAAAAAATAATGGCAATAGTGTTTTGTTACCAACCATTGTCTGCCATACAAGTATCACATATTGAAATACAAACATCATGACTTTTGCACGAAATCACTGTTCTTAAACAAAGCCACAATATTATGTATGTATATCTGTTTTATTAATTCACATTAAGCACAAACATAAATTTTAATTATTGCATATCTGAACTATGGCTGAAACTAGCAGTGTGTAATAACCATAGGGCTTTCATTGTTGGTTGCTGCCTCTTGGCATGAAAAATAGCACATTGGGATTCTATTTTACAACAGCATGACAGAAAGTCCAACAATAAAGATGGAAGAAGGAACTAACTTGATGTTCTTCTATATCACCAGTAGAAAAAGTAAGAGTTGGTTTAATATAAGGCTGTGTTAGACATTAAAAAGGCATTTTTTCAGGCAAGATTGTCTCTTATAGCACATGGCTGTATTGATAGTGGTGGGATAATATTTGCTCACATAAACTAAGTACACTTCTGAATCATCCCCTGGAAAGTATGGCACAAATATGTACTTGCAGCCAGAATTAATCCCTCTGTTACAGGCTGCCTTCATTCTTCTGCTCTGAAAATAAAGCATCTGCCTGAGACGACAGTGGAAATGACATTCAATGCAATTGTACTAAAAGCTTTGGACTGCTTAAGTGGTGAGGAATTTCAGAGTTTACATCTTGAGCTGATTAAGCCCTGTGACTATAGCCATTTCAACTGTCACGTTTGATCTGCTCAAAATACATGACCCATCTTTTGAGTGTTAAATTGCCTGGGGATACTGATGTGAGTATTTGCCTTCACACACGTGTGGAGTTACCCTTCAGCCATCTTACATTCATAGAGTAACATTAATGTGACTGCAAGTAATGACTCCTCCTTGGACACTCTTGCTTTCTCACAAGACCTAAATATACTTTCTTTCTTACTCTAAGTGCCCCGAAGCTGAAGTTATTTTGAGGTCATTCCAGATAGAGATGGCAGTGTTTAGATACATTCCTATTCTTGGCTCTTCCCACACCTCTTAGTTAATAGCGAAGCCTCAGGGGGTTTTTGATTTTTAATTTTTATAAGATTTTTGAAGTAATTCTAGTGACTGTAGATTTTAGTGTAACCAGTATTTCTAGTAGCTTAAGTTCAATGTTTAGACACAACAACCCCACACCCATATCAATGCCTCAAAAATCCATTAGCTGTTTAGTCTCCTTTTCAAGGTACAAGTGCTGAAAAACATCTTAAAGTCTGCACTAGGAGACATAAACATAGGCAGAGTGACCTCCTAGACCAGAACGCTGGAAGGACTGCAAGAACCCTTACATGCTATGAAGAAGAAGAAGACGAAGGAAGGGCCCCAGACTCCTTCAGACTCAATTCCTGACAGGCTGTGCCAGGGGGCGGGATAGGGCAGAACTGGGGATGGGTGAATGGGGATTGGATGGACATTATTGTCAAAACCATGGGACCAATATTTGGGGATCCACATGGATATGTATTCCTGTAGGTCTCAGGCCTGGAATTAAAGGACCTGCCCTTTTTATCTTATCTCATACACTAAGTTGTCTGGAGTCTTCTTTTCTGCAGTCTCTTAAGGCAACAATAGAGTCTTACCTTGACTTTGATATCAGGTTAGCCTTTGTAGCCTTGAGAACAAGGAAAGCCCTGCCTCACCCTCTGTATACCAAGATCATCACTAGACTAGCAGAACAGCACCTCCTTCCCACTTTAGGTTTTATTTTAAAGCTTTCTAGTTTTATTATTTTTCAATAGCACAGTGAGATTTTATTGCATGTCCTGTTTGCAATTCATATGTTAATTGACTTTCAAATTGCCTGTTATCAGAGAAATCTTTCGCTTTGGCAAAATTGCTGATTTGAGTTCAGTCTAAGGACAACGCCTTGTTGTGCTGTATTTATGAGATTGTTTTCAACAACTTGTGTTTCCTTGCAAAGCCCTCAGATTTGTGGATGCATTTATTCCTTTGGACATTTTCATAGTTTTAATTAGCATACATCTTTGAGATTCTGCAATTTTTGTCAATGATCTGTTTCAACTTTAGAAGTTTTTAAATTGCCCCTATGGAATTGCACTTTGAACAGAGACTAGCCATAAAGGTAACCCTGAAAATAGTAAATCCCTAAAGGCATAGTGACAAAGTTTATTAATTACTGAAGTGGATGTAGGAGTGCATAATTAAGATATAATCTTCCAGTTGATGGACTGGGAAAAATCGACAGTTTATATCAGAATATGCCCTTCAAATGCATGACTCATCTGTTCTGTAATTCTTTACTTCTAATTTTATAGCATATTAGTTGGCTCAGTAAATATCACCTGTGAGCTGAAAACTTTTTTCCTTGAAGAAATGATTTATAAAAACCAAAGTCGTTTCTGTTGTGGTAATTAAATTCCCTAGGAGTAGTCTACTGGAAATTGCTTGCTAATGCTGAGAACACTCAAAAGGTTGCAGTCTTTTAGAGCCATTAGTGGTATTGCCTTATTAACTACCTGAATGAGCTATTTTATACATCAGCTTTGAATGACTGCATATCCCCAAACTTTTCTCAGTATTGAAGAGAAAAAAGGTTTTTCAAATTACATAGTTTTACAAGATTTGTGTTGTGATTGATAGCCCATATTACAAGAATGGACTGGAATACTTTCTTTGGTGTGCAAAAATCGCTGCCCTCTACCACTGCAGTCAACTTTGTTGATGTAGGGGGCTGACCTTGGCCATCTACAAGACCCCACTCATTTTTCAGTCCTCCTCCTCTACAAGGGGAAAAAAATGTGATGGAAAAGCTTGTGGGTTGAGGAGACGGGACAGGGAGATCACTAACCAGTTACTGCAATGGGTAAAACAGACTCAGCTCGGGGAAAATTAAATCAATGTATTGCCCATTAAAATAGAGCTGGATGTGTCACAAAAATTTCACAACTGGCCTGTGCTGACCAAGGAGAGAGGCTAGGATGCAAAGTACATAACTACAAATGTAATTTTATTCATGTGCATGAGGTGTCATTCATGTTGGAGGCACACTGAATAAAGTTTTACATGTGGTTGCTATTAATTTCAAGCATTTGTGGACAAAATAATTTGACCAATCACTACTTAACACACAAATTATTATTTTGCAAAGCAACTATAGTTCTATGGCATCAGTTGATTAGCTCAGTTGGTCAGAGCTGGGTGCTAAGAATGCTAAAGCTGTGGGTTCAATCTGCCTTTCACTCAGGAGTCAGAATCAATGATACTTGAGGGTCCCTTCCAGCTCAGAATGCTTTGTGATTCTGTTTCTGGAGTCAGTCTTGCTACAGGTATTTATTGTGCTGGTTTTGACTGGGATGAAGTTAATATTCCTTGTAGCAGAATCATAGAGTTGTTAGGTTAAACAAGACTTCTAAGATCCAATCCTTGCCATCTTCACCACTAAAACATGGCTCAAGTGCTATTTCAATGTGGGTTTTAGAACACTGCATAATATCATAGAATGGTTTGGGTTGGAAGTGACCTTGAAGATCACCTAGTTCCAAACCCCCTGCCATGGGCAGAGACACCTTCCACTAGACTAGGTTATTCAGAGCCCTATCCAACTGGCCTTGAACACTTCCACAGCTGGGACACCCACAAGTTCTCTGGGCACCATGTTCCAGTGTCTTACTATCCTCACAGTAAAGAATTTCTTCCCAATATCTAATCTAAACCTACTCTCATTCAATTTGAATTCATGTCACTACATGGCCTTGTGAAAAGTCTCTCTCCAGCTTTCTTGTAGGCTCCCTTCAGGTACTGGAAAACTGCAATTATGTCACTTCAATGTCCTTATTTATAATGGGAGTTATATAATGTGAAATATTTTTGCACATAAATAACTTTCCTTTTCACTGTTTATCAACGCATTTTTTGCCCTTCTGCCCTTCCATATTGGTAGGTAAGGCTCTGCACTCACAACATGGGTGAACAGTCTTACTTATTTCAGTGGAACAGTTCATATCTGTAATATATATGTAAATAAATAACTTTAAAGATTCGGGTCCAAGTATTTATATTTGCATTCTACATGGAAGATAATGAATTAAAGAATAGTGAATCTTTTTTATATATATATTTCTTACAGTTCAATACAAAATGGGTTTTTTGCAATGAATACAATGAAATCATAATGACAGTAGTTCCTTAGACATGTAGCCCATGTTGCTCTTTATGTGTAATTGTCCTAATTTTGAAACAAACCTGTCCAATGCTTCTTGTATACAATCAACAAATTGAACCACAATACTATGATTTATCACATGACTGATACTTTAGGAGAAGTGCATGAAAGTGGGATTATAAACACTGGAATGTATTCAATTAGTCTGCATGATCAGTTCTCTCAGTTTTTTGTGTCAGATAGGAGACCTTAGTGAAGATCTTAGAAACATAGTGTAATGGTTACCGACCAAGAGGGGACAGCTCCCAAGCGCACACTCTGCAGTCAGCGAGAGGGTGAACAAAGAAGCCATTTATTATAAAGAGACGACCTATAAATGGTCAGTTAGGGAAGGTACTCATAACTGGGTGGAAACTTAAAGGGGATTTTGTAAAAGTGAGTTGGCAACCATTAAACATTCAATAAGAACAGAGTCTTGGAAAGAGGAGGGAGGTCCGAGGGGAAGGATTTGGAACTTGGACATGATTGGGCAAGGGCAGAAGCAGCATGGATAACTGACAACTGGATAGCCAATGCGGAAACACTTGTTAAATGACAGGAGAACTGATCAATAGGAACCCAGGGATTGGGGCAGAACGTGAGGAAAGGGCAGGCACATTGCCAGTTCATATGCTGGCACAGGGGTGCAGAGATGATCCCCTCAAGCGGGGCCACTCTGGCCCAGGAGATGGCCCCAACACCTCCGCAGTGTGGTGACCCACCAGGGACAAACCGCAGGGGGAACACATGGAAGGGGAATAAACATGAGGGGCAGAAACCACAGGGGTGGTACAGAACCTTTCTGAACTCAAAATTGTACAGAGAAAACATATTAGCTTTAAACTCCAACAAGAAGTCTCTCATGTCTGTGGCTAGTAGAATTTAGGGTGCCTTTCAGCACTGTTCTTCACTGAGGTCCATTTCTATTTTTATTGGCTCTGGTTCTTCTTGATCCTCATATATCCACTGCTGATAATATTCTTTCCATTCATCATATGTTATTCATTTCCCCACAATAGTGTATAACTTTTCTATCTGAAAATGAAGATTTGAAACTTTCCAGGGGCCTCAGCTGCATTTTCAAAACTTTCATCAACTGAATGTTTACATATTTTGGGGTTGTATCTCTCCTGACAGATTGCAAACACAATTAACAAACCTAAAAAGTGTTTAAAGTATCTGTAGTAAACAAAAACACCAGGGAGAAATCTTCTTCCACTGTTATTTGCATCAGTTTAAAAATTCAGCTGTAGTTCAATGACAAGCTTTTTTCCCTTCTGTTTTTTAATTGTGCACTAATAATGTGTTAGTTTATAATTTGAGGATAATACCCATAGTTGATTTTTGCAGAGTTGCAACCATTTAACATCTAAAATATGAGATGCTTTTAGAAAAAAAAAAAGAAAAATCAAATAACAGTTACAAAGAAATCTTCTGCACCATATTTGACTTTTCTTGAACAATTGAATGATAATCAGATAATGCTTAAAATTTATTGAGTGATTTTCCCCCCAGTAATCTTTTAGTGCTCATCAATAATAAATTGCTTTATGGGGAAAATGCTATTTGGAATGATAGTGCTTTTAATCCTTATTTTGTAAGCCAAATTACTTATTTTACCCTCTTACACTAAGCAATATACTGCAAATTCAAAAATTGCTATAATTTGCTCAGTTAATGGCTTTCTCAACTCTATTTCACATGATTTTCTGTGGAAAATAACAAACCTTATATATGGCATCTACTTGAGGCTGACTTAACTTGCTGATAGCTTGCTTGTCAATAGGAATTTCTTGAAGATCCATTACATCCTCTTTTTTAAATCATCCTACACAACAAAATTAATCCCATTTTTTTCTTTTCCTGTGTAAAACTAAGGAAAATAACATCCTGTTTAAATATCTGCCTATTTTTGAGCCAGTAGTCAGCTACATAATCATCTTTAAGGTCTGAGGACTGTGTTTGCTGAAAAAAAAGGAGCATGAAGATATCAGTTGTGACATTCAGCATTTTTCCACAGTCGTGATCTTCTTCAGTTGTTCTGCTCCTTGGGAACTGTGGATCATATGAATTCCACAACAGTCATACTAACATGAAACAGTGTCCTTTCATATACTAGCTTTGAGGTTATGAGATATAGTCACAGAAGACAGAATTGAGAGGTGATGACCAGTCAGCCTAAGAGGTAACACTTTTTCTACAACACTGTCTTGATGTTGCAAAAGACATGGAGCCAAAACGTGTATTCTTGAGAAAGGAAAATTTGAGAAGAGATTCTATGAAGAGAGGGGAAAAACAAATGAAAAAAACACATACTTTAAAACCCTCATTCAAATGCAAAGTTTTAAATTAGAATGCTTGAAGACTAAGAAAATTGCATTCCAATTATTTGTTTCAGCTTGGATGGAACACACCACTTTTAAAGATTACCTACACAGTTATTTAACTATAATAGTCCAGATATAGACATGGAATTGCTTGCAGCAGAATTCTGATACTACTCCAAATACAAGTTTTGAGAGGAGGGTTTTCTATCTTTGCCCTAGAGTTAATTTCATTATTGAATGTTAGTTTCAAAGGAAAGTAATTCAGGAACAATTGTATTGTGAGGAATTATAACCTTTTTATTTCTAGTTATGTAACAATGTAGGAATGTGACAATATATATCCACTTCAATCATATATTTAAATATAGCAATTTACCTGAATGAATATCTAGCTATCCTGTCTCATGAGAAGGACATTGCCCTTTGTCTTCCTGTGTCTTATTTGCAGAAAAGTAAATATTGAAGTTAGTGAATGCTCCCCAGAACACTGTCATCAGACAGCTAAACTAGCAGTACAGAATCTTGGACAAACATCTGTTTAGTTTCAAATATCTATTTCATATTGAGTAATGTATTCTTGTGTATATGAAAGTCTACATTTAATATCTTAGCCACCTGTTTGAGAAGTGCACTTAAGCAGTGAAACAGCTGTCTGCTATTTTAATAAAAACACTATTTTCTGCAAATTAGTGTTTTTAAAAGGCAAATGTCCTGCAGAATTTAAATTTCCTAACTTCTGAGTTGTTTGCAAGTGCTGCTTCCGATAAAAATCTCTGGTTTAGGTATAAAATATTTAAAATCACAGGAGAACTCTGCCATCATAATCTTTGCTTGTTACTGTTGAATACAAAGAAGGCAAAAACCAAACCAACCTGAAAATGGTTGCCATGACCTGAACTGTAGACAAGTTAAACAATAGCAGGTGTTCTTGCATTTGGAAGTAAGTTTGGATTTAGAGTAAATTATTTCAAAAGTTTACACCTGCATAAGAGACCCCAGCCAAAATCCTAATCGACTTTTTGCAAAGCCTGCATTAATAAATGATTGTGCATCCTGAAATTCAACAGACTAGAGATAACTTCAGCTCCATCCAAGTCTGAAAGATTTCTATAACTGAATTCTCACCTCTGATCAGTACATCTCATTGAAGTACCATAATTTCTAAAAAAAGTATAATTCTACATCCTATCCATTTTGAAGTTTTTGTTTCTGAGAAAGATAGTATGTGCACTCTGAAATATGATTTGTGCTGCTGAAATATGATTTGTGAAATATATTTGTGCTGATGCAAGCTTGGTAGGACACATCTGTTTCTTCAAATTGGCAGAACATGAAGTAACTGATTTCTGTTCAGAAGTGCCCTGGCTGGTTTACATCAATGCAAGGGGTCATTTTAGTATAATGACGCATATTCTTGCTTTCCTTTGACGTATATTTATGCTACATATTTTTGGCTAGTAATTCACTTTTAGACTGCTTTGCAGAAATGCTGCTCTTATCATAAAATTCAGTTGTTCAAATCTCTGTAGGGTATGGCTTTATTTCCTAAAGAAAATAATCTTAATGTTCTTTTTAAGTCTTGATTTCATAATTACTGTCAAGACTTTTTGTCATTTTGTCCTTATTTTTATAGTGCCCATATTTAACTTTCTTATTAAATCAGCCTTTCCCCACTGTCAGAGAAGTTTGCATGTTGTTCTTTGAGTCTTGCTCTGAATGAAGGCCAAGGCAGACAGTGATTGTTTTCCTCCAGAATCACTTGGCATCACAGGATAAATGAACAATCTTGTTGGGGTCTTACAGACTGCACATGGCTGCTAGTTTATTATGTGAACACCCTGGATTGTGAAATGTAACCTTTAACCATGGTTTCTGAAAGACTATATAGAGTTTGGTATCATTTTATTACAATAAAATAGAAATCTTTGCCAGTGAGCTGAGTGTTGTAGTCAGCATTATTGACACAGAGGTATTCATATAACAAATTACAGCAACTGTTCCTCCCTATTAAGTGTTGGAAAATGGATATTACATTTCTCATTAAATAGTTTGGGAGAATGAAGTAGACACAATGGTTAAAATTAACACAAAGCATTGCTTTGAGGACACTCATCGGTCAAAGAAGCAGCAGTAGTGTGGGTATCATGGACTTGTGGTTGTTAGATTGTTGTTTAGGTCTTTTTGATGTGTTTGTTTTTGGGGGTTTTTCTTTTGTTTTGTTTTGTTTTTAATGGGACAGGATAGAATTTTCATTGATGACTTGATGTTGATTCTTCCTTCCATGTTGTACCCTGGGCAGGTTTTTTTGCATGGAGCCAATTGGCATAAAGATAGAAAAATGAAATTTATGAGTGTTATTTTGTCTTCTGGTTCACTCAGCTAGGTGCTATTTTTATCATAAATTAAGCAAATAATACATTTTCATTCCATATATGTCCTTTTGAAATTATTGTTACTGACTCATTTTAGAGGAAAGCACTAGTCTATACAGAAAACTGAATTTCTTTGGAACATTTGCTGCTTTTTTGAATATAACAAACAATGTAGCTGAATCTTAGCAAGAAAACATATAAAACAAAGACTTGTCAATGTGTAATACATGTATTTCTCCTTGAGACTTAACAAAACCCATTTTATTGTTAAATCCTTATGTTAAATGAAAGAGAAGTCTTAATCCTAAGAGTATTCTTATACCAGACAGAGTTTTTGTGTGACAGAGTGTGGTTCTGATTAACATTTTTAGGCAAGCTGAAGTCCCTTGGGAATATTTTCACAGTAGAAGTGCTGACATAATCTTAATTTTAGCATTGTGATCATACAAAAATGGGGGAAAAAAAGTCAATCTCAACAAAACAAAAGTGAAAATCATGTGTCTGTACTTTCATTTCCTGAAGGGATATCTAAGTTGTTGGTGCTGCCAAAGAGCACTATTTTTCTTTAGATTTACTCTGCATAAAAGAAAGGAAGGGGTTTTTTGTTTTGATCAATTTTACTCAATTTCTATTCACAGCATTGCACATTAGCCTGTCAAGAAAAACCATCACTTAGCAACTTCAGATATCTTTCTAACATTCTTTTATGGGTTTCTACTAATGGATATACACCATTAAGATAGACAATACTGATGTAATAATGTCTGTCTGTGTGTGTCTGCATGTGCACTGCACAATTTTGTTCCCGAGTCTATACTAGACTTTTGATTTCATGAGTAGTGCAGAAATTTACATATAAAGTGGGCTTCTTTCTCAGTCACCCTGAAGATAAGTGTTACATTTTTAACACACAGCAGTTTGTTCAAAATTTGCTTCCTCAGGATACATTTTTCTGTAAGGTATCTTATTTCTTCAGATAAAGAAAGACAAGAGGCTGCGTGTGTCAAGTATTTCAGTGCTATTTTTTCTAGGTCATAGATTTTGTTTTCTGTTATGTTCTCACCTCTTTCTATTTAGAGCTGAAAGAGTTCTCCTCTTGCATTCTGACATAAGAATGTATAATCTGCCAGTAGAATAACCAGATCTCAGGCAAGCATTATGCAGTTGCAAGCAGAGCAACATCTAACAGCACAGCTCTTTAAACCACGCAGAATTATACTTTGCCGCAGGTAATCACAGTGGAAAGATTAAACTGAAATCTACTGGTTTCTTGGTAAGTTTGGTGTGTAATGCAGTGTCATGGTTTAAATCCAGTCAGCAGGCGAGCTCCATGCAGATGGTCACTTCACTCCTCCATCCACAGGATTGGAGAGAGACTGGAAAGGGCAAAAGCTAGAAAAATCACGGGTTGAGATAAAGGCAGTTTAACGAGAAAGCAAGAGCCACGCACACAAGCAAAGCAAAACAAGGAGTTAATTCAGTGCTTCCCCTGGGCAGGTAGGTGTTCAGCCATCTCCAGGAGAGCTGGACTCCATCATGCATAATAGTGACTTGGGAAGACAAACACCATCATGACTCCAGAACTCCCTTCCTCCATCTTCCCCCAACCTGGTACTTGATGTCTTATGGTCTGGAATATCCCTTTGGTCAGTTTGAGTCGTGTGTCCCATCTGTGTCTCCTCCCAGTCTCCCATGCACCCCTTACCTCCTTGCCAGCATGGCAGTTCGGAAATCAGAAAAGGCCTTGGCTCTGTGTAAGCACTGCTCAGCAACAACAAAAACACCTCTGTATATCAACCCTGTTCAGCACAAATCCAAAACACAGCCCCATTCCAGCCATTGTGAAGAAAATTAACTACTCCCAGCCAAAACCAACACATGCATGTGTGTGCATGTACTATTTCTAATAATCATTGATTCCTCATCTTCTAGTGTTTGTACTCTGATGTCTGGCTCCTTGTTCCTTTGGTCACAGCTGAGAAGAATATGGCAAAATTGGTAGTAGGAAGTAGGTATTTACTAAATATTCCTTTGCAATGACATAAGCAATACTAGGAAAAGAAGAGGTGTGGGAGAATACCCAGGATTAAGCACTGGGCCTATGAGAATGTGGACTCTCGGATTTTGATTGTCCCTAATGTTGAATTAAAAGTGCGTCACAAACATGTCTTCCCTATTGTGTTTTCCCTTAGTCACTCCTATCCCAGTTTCTTCTGCCCATAATCCCTCAGGGCTCCTTTCCTGCCACTCTCTCCTATTGGTTAAAGTCCCATGTTTCTTTCGGTCTTTATCCCTGTGTGTTGATTGGTTGTTATCCCTGTTTGGTTATTGGCTATTATGAAGTTCCACCCCTGTTCCCCATTGGTCCATTTTTGATCCCTTGTTTGTATACCCCTGGACCAATGGGAAGCTTGGTACTGCCTCCTTTTCCAGAACCTTCCCCACAGAACCCTATATAAACCCTGCAGTTCCAATAAAGTTGCTTCTTCTGTTGCCACCTAGCCTCAAGTGTGGTCCTTTCTTGGGGGGCTGCGCCGGGCTGGGTGCAGGGGGAGCCATCCCAGGCTTCGAGAGGTGGCCTAAAGGAGCTGATATCACTTCAAGCCTTCGGCCATAGTGCCTCTCAGAGCTGAAGACCCGCACTCCTATTTTTGGAGCTTCACCATCCACTGATAAAGAAGGAAATAGATGGGAAAAGTAGTTAATCCATAGGGTATTATCTGCTAATTAAAATGGGAAAAAATACCACTACAATGAAAATCAGCATCATGAAATGTTTATACCCTAAGTTTGTGAGCCTGCCTTGCATAAATTAGAGTCCACTGTAATCCTGAAGACTCAGCCTGAGCCGAGTGTTCAGTTTGTTCATAAATCATCATATTTTCTTTCTAATGTCTGGATTTTGAATCTTTAAATATCAGTAGAAGCAAAGTTTCTATCAAATCAGTGATAAATTATTGCCCTTATGACAATAAGCTTTCCAGAGGAACTGCACAGAAGAAAGTCAGATGATTTTAAAAAAATCATTTAAAATTGCTCAGAAAAGCTAATAAAATCACTGACTTCTGTGTGGTGACATTTGTTCACATACTGAGAATATTACAGGTGTTTAATGCTTTCATATGAAAAAGAGGGAAAATGAGGGAGTTGTTGTGGTCATTATACTGTATGCTAAAGCAAAACATCAGTGATTCATTTATTCACTGTATATGTATACATACATATTTTCTTTTTGTATAGTTTGCTTGGAGGATGGGCTGTATATGAAGGGGTTCAAATGTCCTCAACTGAAGGATAATCTCAAAGTCTTAAATAGGAAGATTTTCTCAGCTGATAACAATTTAATGCCATCTTCCTGCAGCTATATTCCTATATATATAGTAGGAAAATTATGTTAAGGTGAGTTCCAGAATGGTCTTCTGAAAAATAGCAGAGAAAAAGTGCAGAGGGGAGTTTTTAGGCCATGATTTTGGAGGCAGTGTCCACTGTTGATTAAGGTTCTCTGAAAGTAATTGTAGGAATCGATATAGAAATTATTTAATTTTCTCAAAAAATAGGTTTTTTATTTGAATATATTGGTCTAATTTTGTTCACATGCCAAATAGTCAAGTTCCTATAGGAGGTTTCTTTAGGCAATATCAAGGGTTGTGGCAACTTGGGTGAATGTCATATCACACGAGGATCCCTGTTCAGGCATATGACTTCATGAAAATGATAATTACCATATACTTGGAATAGCTGTGCTATAAGCTGAAATTTTGAGAAGCTGCTTTGTGGTCAGATAAGTGGGAATAATGAATATTGTATCTTGGATATGTGACTAATTCAGGTCTCTGAATAGATGTAGGAAGGTTTCAGAACTCTTTCCTTACTCTTCTGGCCTATATTTCATCACGAAGCATCACCTAATGGAATGAACACCATTCAATAAGAACAGGCAAACAGGAGGCCTAGTACCTCCCTCAAAAATATGTATTCAAAGAAGAAAAAGTTGAGTATCTGTAACTTCAAACTTAAAATTTGTAATTAAAGAGCAAAGCTAAGGGAATTAAATCCTTTCAAGTTTTATGGCCATTATTGAAGGACACCTTCCAAGAAATGCAGCACTAATGAATACAAAAAAAGCTTTGGTTTAGCCAAAAAGGTAAGGAAAATCATTAGACATAAGTAACCATCTCTAAAAGGCTGAAGACAGCTTTTCCAGAAAGAAGGTAGAAAATACAAGGAACCCTGGCAAACAAAATTTTAGTGGGTAATTAATCCAAAAGACTTTGAAAAGCAATTGATACAGGAATGAAAATAAACAACAAGAGTTTCTTCACAGACGGAAATCGAAAAACCCTTTTAACAAGTCTATTCAGCTAGTTTGCAGATCAGGTTGTTAAAAGAGCATTTAGAAAGGACAAGTCCTTTACAGAGAAGCTAAAATTATTCTTTTCAAGTGGTTGCACCAGGAAAGAATGTCAGCGATTCACATCCTGGAACCCATCACTGAGGATGGCTCAGCAGAGGATAAGTCTGAAATTGAAGAGGATATGGAACCAGTTGATAGCATGAACACTCACAAGTCAGCAGGACTGGAATGGCATTTACTTTCTAGCAGAACTTAGGGGTAGAGCAGATAAATTACTAACAGCATTTTTAAGCGGGAGTTTATTAAATTCCTTGCTACCAAGGTAGCATAAAAAATGTAGCACTGACTTTAAAAATAAAAGTTCTAGACCAGACCTATCAGTCTATCAGACATCAGTATTAAACCACTTAAATAAAAGCTGTATAATTAGCCAGCATCTGGATTTGTACAGTCTATTTGAGAAGAGACTTGCCTACCTCCTTTTGTTCCAAATTTTCTGAAGGAATTAGCAAATATTAAGAAAAGAATGACTCGGTATCAGAAATCAGTTGACCCTGACTGATTTTTCAAATAAAATTTTATAAAATATCTCCCAAATGTTGTTTAGCCCCTTCTTCATAATACCACTACTTTGAAAAGAAATCCTAAATAGTGACAGCTAAAGTAAAAATAACTTCAAAATGAGCTCATGTAACAAGGATACTTAAATCTACAGAAAATAAACCAAGAGGAATATTCAGCTCTTTCATCTTTCATCATGCAGTACAAAGATTTAGGGATATGATTTCCAAATTTTTGGACACAAAGAATGTTAAAAACATTTCCCTTTCTGGATTCTGTCTTGGGCTTGGACTTACTTTTTTTTCACATGTAATTTATATCTGTGTTTATTTCTTAAATGGAAGTACCGAGTTCTGTTTGGACCTACTGGTACCCAAAAGCATTATTATATTTCAGAAAAGTCAACTTCCTTTAGAAGTCCTTCTGAAGTGGAAAACTCTCCAGTACAGCAACTTTAGATATACAGACAATTACTGCTATCTTAATAGGAGATATCATTCCAGAATGCATATTCCCCAAAAGAGGAGTTTGGGTATCTTTAAGATGCCTATTGTTTGTTTTGAAAATGGTTTTTCAGAAGACTTTCCTGTCTTTTATGTGTGCAACTGCAGTAACCCAATGAATGCTAAATTGTGTGCTTACTCTGTTGGGGTTTTTTTTGTTGTTCTTTTGGGGTTTTGGTAGTTTTTATGTAGGTTTTTTTGTTTTGTATGGCAGGTTTTTTGTTTTGTGCTTTTTAAAAGAAAAATAGCACAGCTTTGAATCCAATTTGTGAAATAAATGCCATTTTTTTAGCTGCACACTAAATTAAATCTGCCATGCAGGAGGATTTAGGTCTCCTCAACGGGTGAAAGTAAGCTGCTGGAGCCAAGAATAGAGTTTAATCAGACTGTATACACTGATGATAGATTATGATTAACTGCATTTTTCTGATGAAGAAAAATCTTCGGATAGATTTTTGAAAAGTCCTCTAGCGAAGATTAAAGTACCTCATTATATTAGTATAATTAGAGATTCCAGCTGTTAGTAAATCATGAGTGCATCCCACTAATTTTCAGTGCAACAGTTGGTATTTCTTTTGGCATTGCTTTCAGTTACAGAATGTTCATTATTGCATACAGATGTTCAGCAAATATCAGCTTCC
>VWZD01012295.1:0-17495 GCA_013396695.1 Sakesphorus luctuosus
CATATGCATAAGCCTAGAGTATTCAATTGTTCATAGGAATGGCTCTTTCAACTAACCTGTTTTTTCTCAGACAAAATACTTTTCCAGGAATAAAAGGAATTAAAGACATGTACAACATTGTATATTTTAAATGCCAGTCACTACATATTTAGGGCATCAATATGACCCAGACTTTTAAACAGAATTTCCAATTAAATTAAACAGGTTTAAAAATTATTTTAACTTTTTTTTTTGTAATATTCATATCTCTTTTGATACACAAAAAACCCTGGTGCTGCTTCATGAAAAGCTGTGCAAATGTTATTACTTTGATGAAAATCCATTCCAACACGTTTCAAAAAATCAAGCAACAATGACAAGTAGAACTTCCTTCAAAAAGGGAGAAGCAATGACTACAGCATTTCATGACAAATGAGAATGTTCATGATAAATCCTCTGTTTCAAGAGACACAAAGTATTTTTAATTCTGTACACATCTCTGTTTCATTCAACCATTACAACACAGAAAACTTTTCAAAATATTGAGGTTACATTGAGGACAAGAGCCTTAACACACACAATCATTCTGTCCCTGAAAAACCCTTATAAGATTCCATCTCAGATGGAACTGCTTTGCTTTAAGGAAAAGCAGCCTGCATCATATCAAGAGAACACTTGAATTCACTGTGTGCTTAACCAACTACTTCAATTAGCCCTTTGGTTTTGAGCGCACACACAGATAATCAAGTTTGCTAAAGTGAACAGAGCAAAGACCTGAACTACTACAAAGAACACAAGGTGGCAAGGTAGCCCTGAAAACTGGAGGATTACTGCAGAAGTGTCCAGCAACTCAGGGGAAATCAAAATGATTGCTGTGAGAACATCATAAAAAAAACCACCCCAAACACTAAAGCAAGATCTTAGCTACATGTTTGTTATTTGGGCTTCATGCTATAAAAGGTCTAGCTCTGCAAATTAGTGTTGGCTCATAGGGATGGAAAACAATTCTAAAACACTCTAATACATGCTAGGCTTATTCCAAGCAGAGTAGCAATATCTACTAACAGTTCTGACTACTCAGGATTATTCTTGTCAATTCTATCACCTTTGCCTAATAAGGGACCAGTTCCCTATCAGTCACTCTGATGAAAATAATTTCATTATTTTCCCCATTTCATACTGATTTTTCTTTACCTCTTCTTACCTCCTCTACCAATTTTTACCATTTTCTGCAGTCTAAGCCATACTTTTTCCCATTAACTTTCCTTCACTTCCCCCCGCCATCTTTTATAATTAGATATTTATAGCTGTTCTACTGCTATAAGACTGATCTCTGAGACTTACCTGGGATTTATTATTATTGTCTCTTAAAACAGCCACCAACCTTTCAACAATGAAGAAGTTGGAAATACCAGAGGGTTCAGAGGGTATAAAGCTTCATACACACATTTTTAATGCTTGACAAACCTTGCATTTGTACTTTCCATCAGCAGAACTGAAGAGCTCACTATGAAGCATTTCCTCAACATCCTGTGCTAAGCTGTAGTTACATCTGCTCCTTCTATGATCCACTGTGGAAAAACTAAGCTGATGTACTACTGTACATACACTGCCTTTCATCGTACATTCAAATAGTCTTATTGCAGCTTTAAAGCACACACAGATGAGAAAAAGTCTCATCTCAGAATTTAAGTAAAAACACACTGTAGCTGTGTCCAGTGAATTCTGGATGATTCTAAAAATGTGGGCATTTTTCTCTACTCAAAGTAAGAATTAAAGCACAGGGTTTACATACATAAATAATAATCAACAAGCACTGAAAACATTAGATAGGGGAAATCTGCATGTTTAACAGAAATTGATTTATTCAGACCTGTGATCCCTCCAAGTTGAATGTCTGAGCATTGTGACACAGCAACATAACATCTTTCTCCAAGTCTCCAAGACTCCGGTACTTATGGTTGCGAATTCTTTCCTGTTGCATTTATTGAGAAAATGAAGGTAAAGTATTGATGAGCAATAGTGCAGAAAGAAAAGCACCAGACAGGACACTGACTTAATATTTAATTCAACACATGAAAAACTTTCTCTTTAAAAGTTTTACCTAAGCATCAAGACAGGTATCTGTTTAAAACAAATGCATCAGGGTAATAGAACACAAATGAAGCAATTTCTGTGTGAATTGGAAGGGTTAAAAACAAGAGAAATGGAGCTCTTTTGGTAAAAGAAGCTCCAGGTTCTTCTTTCTAGCAAAGAAACAAAACAACTTTTGACACAAATGGAAGTTATAGAATTATGACATCACACAACATGCAACAAACTGCCTAAACCTCATCTACTAAAAAGTGTTTGGGTCTGACCTGGCTGTTTCCAGATACGATCCTAAGGTATAAAGGGAAAGCCATATGACGAGCAGCTGAGGTCACTTGGCTTGTTCAGCCTGGAGGAGACTGAGGGGAGACCTCACTGCAGTCTTCAGTATCATTATGAGGGGAAGTGGAGGGGCATGCACTGATCTCTTCTCTGTGACCAGTGATACAATCCAAGGGAAGGGCATAAAGTTATTTCAGGGGAGCTTTCGATTGCATCCAGAGGGTGGTTGGGCACTGGAACAGGCTCTCCAGGAAAAGTGGCCACAGCACCAAACCTGGCAGAGTTCAAGAACCATTTGGACAATGTTCCCAGGCACTTGGTGTGATTCTTGGGCATGATTCTGTGCAGAGCCAGGAGTTGGACTCCATGATCCTTGGGTCTCTTCCAACTCAGGATACCTAAAACTCTGTGATTTTAAACTTAGGGATGACTATATTCCCCTATATTCTGCTAGAACCACTAAATCTTTTCACATACACAGTGTTTTTATTAAGTTTGCCGACAGATTCGTTATCAGTTCTTTGCAAAAAAGGCACCGAGATGTCATCTCTGAGAGTTTCATTCATGTCATGCTGCTACATTTTTATTTGACTTTGAAATTACAGTGAGACACTGCAATATGCACTAAACAAAATTCCAAACAAGGTGTGTAACAATGTTTAAAATCTAAGTCACAAATACAGGTTGTAATTTTAAAGAGGACTTTATGCTCACCCTCTTGTATAATAACAACAAATGGAGAAATCTCCACTTCCAAAAGCAGTTCTTACCTTTATCTTTTTGAAGTCCACTGGTTTCCTAATCAATTCATAATACTCTGGTAATTCTTTCCTAGATGGGAGCTGAATGAAGACTTCACTTAGCTGCCGTCCCGAACTGTTGAGAAAACAAACCACAATGAAAAGAATTACTTCAACTTTCTCACTAAACACAAAAGCACACACATAATCTAATAAAAATAAAGAAATTAAAATAAAAAAATCACTATTTTTTCTTTCAAAGGATTAGAAACTGAACTCTTTTAAATTTAGTACAGATAATTAATTTACAACTGTTGTCCTAACATACCATCATCATTAGAGATCATTATATATAAAAGGTTTTATGGAAGTGGGATCAGGATTTGCATCTGAATTCCACAGTTGTTTCTGAGTACACTCTTATCCTTTCCTCGGTTTTGTTCAGTAATTTTTAGCAAATGTCTCTTCTGTCACTCTCCAGTTTATCTTCTTTTTGATCACTTTATAGCTGGTTTTGCAGCTCCTCATCATAGCAAACCATTTCTTCATACTGATTTCCATTATACTATATGTTGATTGCTGTTAGACTAACTAGATATTACAACAAAAGATGTTACAATGGAAAAGAAATTATCAACTTCTATTAATTACTGTTGGGACTTTGGGAAGATCATTGCAACTATATTGAAAATCATTTACTGCTATTTGCAGCCTTTTAGTCATCTGAATTAAAGTGATAGGTTATCTATAAAACTTTCATACTCTAGGAACCCTGCCTATCATTTACAGGTGTTCAGAATTTCTAAGATTCCCGTATTTCCCATCCCATCACTTATCCTTTCTTAATAGCTCTTTTACACTTTCAAATTGAGGGTATTTTTTTAATCTTCTTACTTGTGGTTTCCTAGATAATACACATTTGTAAGACACCTGGAGATAAAGTGTGTTGATGGCACTTATGGACTTTGTTGTTCTGGTCTTGTTTTTTTTTAACCCCTGTGTGCACGTTGTTTTTCTCCCAAAACAGCAGAAAAAAGCTCTTCTGTGAAGAACTGTAATTCACTGCACATAGCACTCACAAGCATTTCCCAGTTCATATTCAAATGCTTCCGCCTCTCACAGCTACTCCAAAAAAAGCCCTATTTTCGCAGCGGCATCTTCAGATGGTAACTTAGGAATACCAAACCTCCACAGGAGCTGGGCAAGAAGGCTGCCAAGTACTGGTCTCCACCTGAATGTCTCTCCTCCAGTCACACTCCAGAGTGGTGTAGGATCTTATCAGATACATTAAACTAAAACTGAATTGAAGGTTAACTGAAGCACTTCTGCAGTGGAAGATAAGGATGACAAAAAGCAGGTAACAGCTCTGCCCTTTATGGAAGTAATGAACGTTCACTGTACCTTATGCATTATTTAATGCCTGAAATAACACCAGGAATTGAGAAGGTACTGTTTTTCTGATGTCCCTTACAGACTAATGAAAAAGTATGAACAGATTTTCCTCATTTCCTAACTAGCTGGTACTCACCCAATCCAGGATTATTTTATTGTTCTCAGTTTAGTCTGGGGACAATGGTGCTCCTTGTATGAGAGAGAACACTGTAAACGTAATCGCAGATTGCTAATTAATGTTCTACCAACATCCTGGGCACTGACTAGCAGCTAGAGTACTTTTTCATTCAATGCAGATGGAGAAATGAAAAGCCTCTGTCTCATCCTGGTAACTTTTGTCTGACTTGCAGCAGCAGAAGCCATTTGCCTTGCCCGCTCAGCAGTAACTCCTTGATCCTAGCAAGTTTACAACAGATGCCTGAGGGCACTCCCAGGTGTGCTGCTGCATGGTGGGACAAGGTGGTGGGGGTACGGTGCATCCCTGCCAGGGAAGATGACGGTTAAGTCTACCTATACCCCAGAGGGCTCTTGGGATAGATACGCCAAGAGGCCACTGGCACCTAAGTGGTAGGTACTAGCAATTTCACCCAACAGATCTAATTTATTTGGGAAGACCCTGCTACCAAAACAGAGGACAACTGTCATGCCAACTCTTACTGTTTCTCTCCTGCCAGCAAATAATTATGAAATTCTGGCCACTAAATCTGCCATCTCCTTTGGTACAGACTCACCAACTCATTACTTACATGCTTGCCCTGTCAAAGTGTTTATACTACGGATTCAAAGGCATTGTCCATGACCTGTGAGAGTGACATCATGCTGCATGACAGAACCTGTCTTCATCGCAGACTGCCCTCACAAAGTGAAACTGGAAGGAATGCATTAAGTACACACTACACAACTGGCTAAATTAACATGAGTCTCTATTTCTTTGCAAATTGAGGACTTTTTTTCCCTCAAAATTAATAGAGGGAAGCATTGAGCAGTCACAGCTGCAACTCAGATACATTAAATTTGTCTGAACATATACAACACTAAGAAAACCAGAAATCAGATTTCTGGTGCCCAAATGTTATCATAAAATTTAAGTTTCTATTCTCCATTTCTCCATTTGTAAAATGAGAATAAAATGCTGTGAAAGAAGTTCTCTATCTGAAAAACATTCAGACTCCTTACGATCATTAAAAAAAAGCCCAGGGGGAATTCAGCTGTTCATTAAGTGAACAGTGCACATCTTATATATGCAAGGCACTGATCCTGAGAAAAAGCAAAGCAAAGCAGTATCCTTTTGCACCATTCCACAGCACAATGTAACTTGCCTTCCTGCACCTTTGCACAGTTTGAATGGGGATTAGGTATGCAGAAGGACTGAATTATCATTGCTGAGTTTAATTTCAGCAGCTTTAATAGAAACATCTACTTGAGTAAAATTACTGAACCACTGAAGCTGGTGTTTCTTCAGCTGTGCTTCAGAGTCTAACACCAGTCAGAATGACTCCAGCATAAAGGAAACAGGTATTAATAAATCAATTATGACGAAATTTTAAAAGATGTTTAGCATATTTGACCTACTGAAAGAGCTCCTGTGATCATAGCTTTTTATGTCATGGCTGCATTTTTTTCTCTTTTTACATACATACGATGACCTTTATGCTGTATTTTGTTTACAAAATATAACTAATGAACTATTAAACAGCAGTATTTTTTGGTACAAAAACAGCCAACTGTGATTTGTTCACACATTTAACTAAACTAAGAATGTCATAGAAAACCTTCAAGCTTTTGCTCAATATAATTAATTACTGAGAAGCTCTTACGACCATTAAGGGCATGAAATACACAACAGGCAGAAGACTAGAGACTGATTTTGTCTACTCAGATCAATAACAGCTTATTCTGTTCTATCATTTTTATAGAACCTACTTATCACATCATCACAAAGAAGTACTATCTGTCTTACACTCCCTTCGTATATACGAATCCACATTATAAAAAAATGTGATCTTTTCTAACGTAATCTCAAATTGCTGTGTTGTGGATACAGCAGGAGAAAACTGGTCATTATTAATGCAACTGTTTTTAATCCTTGTCCCCACTTATGTAATTAGAAAATAATAACCACAACAACTACCACATAAAAATCATGCGCAGTAAAAAATCCACTTACGGTTGCCTAGCAACTAGCAGGCTACGTGCTGAAAGCAAGAAGGACCAGAATAAATTAAAAGACCTGACTATGAAAGAACTGTGACAGTTCACTGCTTCTGCATTAGCTCAACATGCTAGTGCTATTTGTGCTCACATTAAAAACACTTGCACGCTGTTCAAGTTAAAAAATCATTAAGAAATACGGCTCACTTAAAAACCATTTTTGGTTAGAAAAATATTTGTGCCTAATGTTTCAGATTTTCTCTCATTTTTGTCAAACTGTTCACAAGGTGCACACAAGCATATAATTCCACCTGTTTAGTCAATATTGTTTTCAGTGAAAAGAAATGCAGGAACCTTATTTGCACAAGTCATTTTTGTATTTGTTTACCCAGGCAGCATTTGGCCAGAAAAAAGCTGCCACACACCTATCAAAAGTATTACTATGGTCAACAGTCTTTCTCCTTTGAATTCATATGGAGAGACAAATATGAAGCTGAAACTGCAACACGTTCTCATAGTTTTGGCAAATTTCAAACTTTTAACAAATACTCACATTCAGTTTAGGGTGGGTAGAATGAAGAGTTCTACACCCTTGCCTGAGTCAGTGTTCACAACCATGGCTTGAAAACTACAACTTTCAATCTAATGCAACTCACAAGGATGTTATTTAATAAAAACTGAGTGTGAGGGAGGAGAATTAGAAGAGCAGTCATAGTAAGGTGGTTCCTTTCTATTTCAAAACTTCCAACAGTAATCCAGCTATGTAGGAAGATGATTGATATTCATTAAAAGTATTTAATGGTTCCTTTTTGGAACTTATTGCAGTAATACGTGGTGGACCTGTCCCCATCATTGAAATGGAAGTGGATGAAAACAGTAAAAAATATAATTCCTGGGTCTGACATATAGCTATGTACTCCATAACTTGGGGCTTGTCTATAAATAAGAATTATTTACTTTGTGTGTGTTGAATGCTCAAGAGTACCACTTGGCATAACTAATTACTAGTCAGATTAGCAATGGCTAATTATATTACTCTTCATTTTACAACAGTTAAAAACTGGCAACTTGAGAAAACAGATGAAAACAGCCTGAATAAAATCCATTTTACATACACAGAAAATGCTCTCACCCCAAGCTATGTCATCAAATTAGAGTACTATGGACACAAACTTAAACATGTTAGCTTTAATGATGCAGGGATCCAAATGCTACGCACCACAGCCAGGGACAGTCTCTTGCCAAGCAGGAAAAAGGCACAACAGCTTATGAGCTCTATTAAAATGCAGTCAGCGGCTACCTGATACTGGGAGAAGGCTTTGAGAAGTTAACCAGTACACTATACAAGTCCTTACTTTAAATCTATGAGCAGAGCAAACAGCAAGCAGAGCACAAATGCAAATCACTGTATGGAACAGAGCTATCAGCATTCTAGGACTCTTGAATTCAGCTGTTGCTATTTAAACAAAGCTAATGTAAACTAGCAGTCGCATCCAAGTGGCACAGAGATAGGAACCACCAAACTCTTCAGCAATGCAGAAGAAAGCAGTGGGTTTGTAAGCAAGCTGGACGATTACAAGCTATGAACCACAGACTCATAGAATCGTTTAGGTTGAAAAAGACCTCTAATATCATTCAGTCCAACCACTAATCCAGTACTGCCAAGTCTGTTACTAAACTGTTTCATTAAGTGCCACATCCACACACCTTCTCAACACTTTGGGGATGGTGACTCAACCACTTCCCTGGGCAGCCTGTTTCAGTCCCAGCCCACCCTTCCAAAGAAGTTCTTCCCAGCTGCTCCTCATCAGATTTGTGCTCCAGACCCTTCAACAGCTCTGTTGCCCTTCTCAGAATATGCTCCAGCACCTCAGTATCTTTCTGTGAGTGAGGGGCCCAAAACTCAACACAGGATTTGAGGTATGGCCTCAGCAGTGCTGAGTACAGGAGGTCATTCACTTTCCTAGTCTTGCTAGAATGAAGTATCATTAATTTTCTCCACTTAATTTTAACAATGAGGAAAAGAAAGCTACACTTACAACTTCTCCTCCTCTGAAAGAAAACAAAAAGAACAACCTTTGAAAGAGGAAAGAGATTGTTTAGGAGACTAAGCCCGCATATGCATAATGCACAATCAGCAACTGGGTCTCAAATGTGGCATAAAAATTCCTTATTCTGAAAGAAAATGTATCTCCTGTAAAATTGAACCTGCTTTCAAAAGGCTAAAACATTTTAACTGGATATACAAACTACTTTTTGTGTGCCAAACTGATTTGGTGACCTCACGCAACAGGACAAGAGGAAACAGGCAGAAAATTCCACCTAAACACAAGGAAGAACTTCTTTACTGTGTGGGTGACAGAGCACTGGAAAAGGTTGCTCAGAGAGGTTGTGGAGTCTCCCTCACTGGAGATACTCCAGAACCATTTGGATGCAATTCTGTGCCATGTGCTCTGAGATGACCCTGCTTGAGCAGGGAGGTTGGACCAGATGACCCCCTGTGGTCCCTTCCAACCTGACCTGATTCTGTGATTTTGCTTTCTGAAAATGTAACACACATACTACACACATGATTCTATGATATTCATTTCTATGGGCATTCCTTATTTTAGAGGGAAGGAAAGACAGATTAAAAGCAGGAGAAATGGAAAAATGCATGACAGTAATACCAGACTGATGCATTTTGACTTGCCCTCCTCTAAACAGGTGTTTACATAGCAAGAGTAGAACAAGGTAAAGGGCTGTAAAGGCACCTAAATCTTAGTTTAAGAAATAATTGCCACAAAATCTCAGATTAATAGGTATTATTGCAAATGGAGTCTGCAAAGTTGATGCACATACTTAATTTTGGAGAATCGGGATGAATGTGTAACTGGAAAGGTGTTTTCAGGACCTTGAATCTAGGGTCTTGCTATTATAAATAATCATATATGTTTTTTAATCAAGGATCCAAGGCAAATCTTTCTAGTATTTCTGTCCCACTACTTCATACAGAAAGGTTCCACCTTAATTAATAATTTGTATGAATTAATGATAGCTTATATATGCTCATATAACCTTGTAATCACAATTCTGTATTTTTAGATGTTTCTACACTCTTCCTGTGTTTATGTTTTCCTTTTTCCCCTTTTTCCCAGTGGCTTTATTAAGAGCAATCATCTTCCCCTCTCAGGACTGTGCTGTGTTTGGATAAATAAACCAACCTATTTCCTCTTGAAAGGCTCTCCCGTGCTACTTATGATTGAAATAATTATTTACACTTGTCTCAGTGTAAACTAATCTTTGTACAATGGAGTAACAACCAAGTACTATGTATAGCAACTCAAAAGCATTAACAGTGTCACATATAATGACATACTCACATAATGAGTATTTCCACATCCACACAAGGAATAGTGTCTGGGTGAGGCTTCTATTTCCTTATGGCTGCACAATACTGATAGATTCTAGTTGGCTTTGATCAATAATCTCTCTGCCAAGATAATTCTTTTTCTGTCAGTTTCACTTGAACTAACACTTGAACCAAAAGAAAAGTTTCCTATATTCAGTCTGTAGGTATCATATAATGCACTCTGACGTAGTGTATTTCATGTCAATTATTTTACTCCAGACTTAACTGTGTCCAGTCTGCCATGAGTATCATGACAATCCTGATTATTTTTAACATTTTAGATTTTGGCTAGGATGCTTCTCATTTTTAATACATATCATAAACATATAGTGATCTATGCCAACACTAATTCTTCAAGAACTTTTGTGGCAGTTTCTAGTTTAACAGTTTCTTTTTTAACAGTGCCTTCAGTTACACATTTTTGTTTGTTTTCACTCAGATTAGCAAATTCACTCATTTATCTCCTCTTTCTTTCATATTAGCTTATAATTTTCCTGTGGTACCCTAAAAAATGCTTTACCAAGATGATAGAATTACAGAATGCTTTGGGTTGGAAGAGACCTTTGAAGATAAACTACTTCAACCTTCCTGCTGTGCGTGGGCAGGGACATCCTTTACTTGATCAGATGACTAGAAGTCAGAGGACTCTGATCNGGCAAAGCAGTGTAGAAGAGTTCAAAAGGATCTGCATTTGTAGTACTGTGCTATATCTACAGCTGGCAATACGTTTTATGGTTTGATATTGAAAGCTGAGTAATAAGAGCACAGGTACACTTTAAAAAGTGACTTCAACAGTGATTTTTACTTAACAATTTGGAGCACATACCCCACAGATCTTCACACTGAGGTATCACTACCTGTTTACAATTAACAAAGACAAAAGTAAGATAAAGAAATTCCTATCAACATGAAGAAAAGCTTGAAGCACATCACCCAGTACTGGAATCCAAAGCAATACAAACTACAAAATGCAAACATTGTCAACTTGACAAGCACCCTAACAACTCTCACACCAAAGGCATCTAAGCAGTCCAAGCTGAACATCTTCACAGTACCTTGCACATCTCTACTTTCTTTTTTTAAACTATTATATGGAACACACCCCAGTTACTCTAATTCCAGGAAACTAATGGTGGCCAGTCAAGTCAGAAAGATCCAAAGAAAATCAGAGTTTATTGTCAATATAATGTTTCATTAAAATTGATATAATGTTGGGATGCACAATGGGAACGAAAGGAAAGAGGTGAGTTGCTATAGTGTACTGCATAGAAGAGAAAAATCTAAATAAAAAGGTTGATATTGCACTGAGGAAATGACAGAGATAAACAGTAAGCTGACCTCAATGCTAACTTCCACTCTTGCATGGAGTTTTTTAACAGAAGTTTACAAACAACTGGGTAACTACCTCTGAATTTCCTTTTCAGAAAATCATATGCTGCATTTTTCCACACTGAACATTTACCTCTAATGTTGCTAGTATGTCTCTTTAAACTTTTTTTAACCTTTACATAATGTGTAATTCAAACTTCAATTTACTAAAGATTATTGTTTGTATTTTTGTAACCTTTAGCCCTCCTTGACATAGACAGCCCAGCCTACTCTGCTGTATGGTTTTTAAATAAGGAAGGAAAGGATGGTACTTGTTCCCACCTGCCCACAACAGAAGTCAAGTACAAGACAGCTAGGAAAGCACTGGAGAATTCTTCCCTGCATTAACACTACAGTGTTGCCACAGAAAAGCAACAAACTAGTACTCCAGATTTCTGTGTGCACCACGGATTTTAATTTTTTTTAAAAAAGAAAGGTTTTAATAAGAGCAGAGAAGTGGTTCTGTATTTACAAGGAACTCTTCTCAAAAGACAGGGAAAACATGGGCTAAAGCATGCAGAGACAGTTTAGAGTAACACATTATTTTGACATTTTTGCATGCTGCCCTTTAAACTACAACAAAATTCACTAGAGATTGTAGAACTGGTTTTGACAAATTAACTCAGGACAAAATCAGTAAGATTTTGGATGGGTATCACTGGACCACCTTTTGGGACACAATTAGTTCTCCATAGTCTGGATCAGCCCTCTGGATTTATCATGAAGAAAAGATGAAACATCTATTAGCACTGAAACTTTTAGCTAAAGACAAAGATGATTTCAAGCATTCAAATACTAAATACAAGAAAAACCATTTTTTTTCCCCAGATGAAGTTCATGGCCTACTTTTCTTCCAATTAACCTGTCCCTCTGTACTTGCCCCAGTTGCTTTCCACACACAAAAGCCCAGAGCTGAACAAATATGAACCCCCAACAAACCTGAAGAGTTCCAATGCCCAAACCCCACTTATTTCTAAAGTTGCAAATCCTGAAAATATTAATTGAACTCTAAAGCAAAGTTAGCCCCAAAGATGTCAGGACTTTAAAGTTTCCTGATTCCTAAATATGCAGTTCTGTTCTGTTCCAAATTTCATAGGATTGAGTGGTTTGATGTTGACTCCCCAGAAAATCAGAATGCAGAAACTTGGAACTCCTCTGTATGGCTCAAAGCACTGAACACCTCAGTTTAACAAGCATTTTAATTCCCTACAGAACAGAGCTTCATACAGTTTTTAAACTGGGAACCAATTTGTCTTGCATAAACGTGGGCTCCTGGGAGAGGGAATAGTATGCCTTGTAACTATATAATAGCTCAGTGGTTTATTTTTTTGACAGAAATCAAAGAAGAACTTCCTGGGGCAGAAACATCAGGCAAAAATTTTTAACTTCCCCAGTAACTAGCAGTTAGTATTGGTAGCTATCCCCTACTAGAGGCTGCCAGAAGTAACTCTGCCTGCTACTTTGAAAGTCAGAAGCAGGCCTGGCTTCCAATCAGAAGTGCTTGGCTTCAGGAGAAGGTTCAAGGCCAAGGATTCTAAATGCAGAGATGCTTCCCTGAAGCCCTGACTGGAACTCAAACACTTCTCCTGACTCAAGTATTATGTTAGCTGAGAGTCACAGCCAGCTAAATACAGAGACTGTAGTCAGTTTCCTGCTCATCATGTTTGTTGCTGTGAATGCTGTACTGATGCAATAAACTTTACCATGCACGCTACAGAGAGCCTGCAGATCACTGTTCATTTTAACAGTTATGGTCAAAAAAGTCATGCAATCACAGCAGTGTGTGTTTTGCCAAGTACCAAACAAGTTATCCTTGTATAGGTAGAGCCAGAAAAGCAGCTGCAAAAAGGAGCCAGCACAAGTTGCCATTTAAGTCACAGACTGCAAGTTGTTTGCAGGCAAAAAATACGTTGTTACACGCATGCAGGTGACATAATGCAAATGCTCCCTGGCCTTCTCTGAATGCATTTAATATTAATTTAGTTTATGATAGGTGCTTATGTGATTTAAGTAATTCAATGTACAACAAAGAAAGGATAAGTACACAAGAAGGTTTTTCTGATTTTTGGCAGATAGAAGCTGAGTTAAAATACAACTTTCTCAATCAAGTCTGATTCAAAGACATTATGAACTCATTCTTAATTTCTTGCCCATGAAACATAGATGATTTTCAGTTTGAAAACATGCAAAACAAAAGTCTTCAGATGACATTCCAGATTAGAAGAAATATTTTTTGTGAGGTCCAGCTATCTAGCATTGTTTTATGTTGAAAATAGCAAGACAAACAGCATCTGCCTCTGCTGTGGACAATATATTACGCTCAGTATTTCTGTAATTTTTCCTTTAGCAACTCTGACATTCATGATATGAACCCTATATATTCTGGGCAGTCTTTCAGGTCATGGTGAGATCCATGTAAACTTGCATTAATAAATCTGTAGCCGTACCTTTGAAAAGATTAATCTCAATGCATGCTTCCCCACTACACTAAAGGAAAATCCTGCTTAAGCTATATGTTCTAAAGTACATCCCCGGAGGAGGATGACTTTATTCATAAGCAGGAGCTCTATGCTTGCTTTTTGTAATTTTGTTTCAACAATTGTCTATCAGATGGGTCTTTAAAAAAGTCTCCCCAAGTGTGAGATCAGGATCAGGCCCTAAGGGGAATTACTTTTCATAAAAGATGTGTCATCAAGTCTTTCTAAAGACTGAAAAATATGCAGCTGTTGTAAAATATAGAGAGGGATAGAGGGATAGAGGACATGCAGTAGACAGAGACTGTCTCCAAGCTCACCTATCTTTGTAGTTTATCACAGTATCAATGATAGCATTCATTTGTTTTGTCAGTTTGGGTGGGTTGGGTGACAACTTCTCTGCAGGAGGTCTGCCTCTTCTTTTCTTTGCTTTCTCTCCATCCTCCTTCCCAGAATCTTTATCCACGTTTCTTCGTCTCTTCCGTTTTTTAAGTCGAACTTCCTCTTCCATTTCTTCCAAATTGCCGTCTTCAATTGCCTGACAACCATAGATGCAAAAAGTATGATTTTTAAATAAAAGAGATATTGCAAAGGGAAGTAACAAACTGTATTTTAAAACTACAACAACAAAAAACAATGCAACTCCATAGGATGCTAAAAATACAACTCAAAATATTCAGTTAATTTATAAACTACCACACAGAAGTACAACACCAAACTGAGTTACTGGCAATCAAAGAGACACTAACAATCCCACCATCCTCTGAGTAGATGACCTGTTTATCTGTACCCTGAATTCTGCACCAAACCACAGACAATGTGGTATTGTCTTGGTAAGTGTACAACAAACAGTAATTTTTTCATATCAGTGCTAGTTCTGGGTTACACAGTTCCATGCCAAACAGACTTTGATATCAGATATTTCAAACAGGACCATCTCAATTGTGCTCAAGTCCCACAGCAAGTTCACACACAGTTCTTAGCGCATACAAACAACACAGAGATGCCTTATGCAGTAACAACTCAACTTCTCTTCCAAATATTTTCGTCAACTTTTAAATCACCTAAGTGTTAACACCATCTATAAGATGTATCATTTTCTCCTAGAATAGTAACCATGAGGTAAGCAGAAGCACTGACAGATCAGTGTTTTACTGTAGAAAGCACTCATAACACAGGATGAAAAAAGCCCCACCCCAAAAACCAGACCTCACACACAATCACAGACAATGAACACTAGTTTCAATTACCTGGATGTACGCTTTTAACCAGACACAACGGCAATACGCAGAGGGATAAAAAAATTGCTACAAAGAAACCAAACTAGGAACAAAGGAAACCTGTTCACATACAGTATCAGGTCCATGTTATAAAGAAAGAAGCTGAACTTTTCTTGATTTGAGAAAGCCAACAAAAGAAAAGAAATAAAAATACCAGGTCATAAGAGAACTGAAATTAAAAATTAAAAAAAAAAAAAGAAAAAATCTTAAACCCTAGGCTTTCTGATTAATGCTTTCTCAGAACATAACTGATGTTGATATTAGTTGCTTTTGGCTCTCAATATTGCCTTGAGTATATGCAAATGCTAATCAATCCTTTCTCGCAGCTGAAAGAGCTCTAATCCTAAGGCAATTGCCTTCATTTCTCCACAGCACCAAACATGGCTAATATTTATGATCATGTGAGCATAACAATCAATATTAAAGAGTGATTACAGCCCAGACGTAATTTTTCTGAATTGTGTACAACATCTCTTCAAAAACGTTTTGTGAACAAAACCTGATGCACAACACAAAACAACCTGGCATGGCAAAAATACCAGTGGGATTTTAAAATCTGTTTCATATGCATCCTCTGATGTGCAAATCCACAGAACTAACACAAACGCAGAATCCTGAGAGACAGCCTGAAACTAGGCCTTAATAATCAAAAGACAATTTACATCATGCTTCCACAGCGTTCAGATAACCACTATGAAGGAGGCTCGAGATGTAATGAGTTAGGAAGAAAAGATAAGGAAAAAACCCCCCTGCACACAAATTCATTAATATTCATCTCGCTAAAGCAGGACATGCGCTATAAACCACTGAAGCTAACAAAGATTAAGAAAAGGAAATGTCTCTGCATCTCTTGGAAGCTAGAAAAGCTAATAATAAATACAGCATGCAAGGCTGTCAACAGTTAATGTCATTGCTCTCCTCAAGCACTCAGTTGTACATTGAAACACGGAGAACACCGACTTCTGATGTGCTACACACCTACACATGCCTGTGATGTACTTCTACTGAATCTTCAAGACGGCAACGAAAAAGGATATTTACCTTACCACTATCAGCAGGCCGGCTATCGGAAATCACAGTTAGTGGGGATAAAATTAACAAGCCAGCAAAGCAGCGAGCTGCTAGTCTCTTCATCAGCTGATCAGGAAAAAAAAGAGAGCTGGGGAAAGGCTATGTTTTCATATACAAGTGATTTTATTTTACTGAAAATTTAATACTGAAAGGATTGTGGATACTGAAATCTGCTGTTTCATTCTACCTACTACAAGGCCCGAAGCCTTCCTCCTTCAGCATGCTTTAATATTGACAACTACTTATCATATTTCCCCCCTTATTATTCTAGGCATTCAAGTTAGATTTTTAGCTGTGCAGTTACTGATTCTTGTTAGCACTTCAATAATTATAGCACAATTAGAAAATTTCATGTATGATTTTAAAACTGAAATAGGCTGCACTCATTTTAAAGATGCATTTATTACAGAAAATATATTCCTATTACTTCACAGTGAATAGATCAGCTTTTGGTTATTGAAACTGATGAAAAAATCTGATCTTACTTAGAAGAAATTAAAAAAAGAAACCCTAAACCAAACCAAGTTATCATTCTGTTAACTTTGGTGGCATTTTGTTGTCTTTCAGAAAAAAAGTGTTTGTTTAATTNAACAAATGTTAAACTTTCTACTGAACCAGCAATCTATATAAATTTATACTAAGCTTTCAAACTTCTACACATGGATGTAAACTTCTAGTTTTCCTTAAACTTTAGTGACCCCCCCTTGAAAATGAGTGTGACAATACCAGCAGTACAAAAATGTTGCTATTATTACTCTTAACATTAGTTGTCAAGTGGTAAATTTATATTTTGTATATAAACAATAATATTTCAAACCAAAGCTATATGATTTATTCTGCCTCAAAAAATGACTTAAAACCGTACCACATAAATCAATTATCAGCAGGTAGATTAATGACCTGTGCATATGTCTGCACACAGGATCCAAGCATGTGTGTTTTAGCAACAAACAACTCATCTGACTGAGCTCTTTGTTAGAAAAGCTTACTATTCTAGGCCTTGAGTGCTACACCAAAAAGAATGCCCTTCCAAACCTTTATAAGTATAATAATGATACAAACCCCTGGCACAAATCTCCAGTTCCTGACAGATGATGGGCTGTGCAAGAATGCAAAATAACACAGACATGTCCCATGCTCAAATGCCTCTGGATTAGTGAGGTGAACAGTAAGGGAGTCAAGGAAAATTGTACACAAATAAAAATTTAAAACTTTCCTTCCATTTGGAAAACTGGAGAAAACAGTACAAAAAGTTTGGACACCTCGGTTTTTTGAA
>VWZD01012296.1:1523-27626 GCA_013396695.1 Sakesphorus luctuosus
TATCACTTGCAAGGTGAGTTTCCATTCTGTCTCTCTCATTTGCAGTTGTTCAGGTATATGCTCTGCTGCCTTTTTAATATTCTGTTTGACTTTTCTTGTCAAGGACAAAGTTACAATTCCGTTGCAGGAAACCCTTTGGGGAAAACAAACTCAACAAATCTGATGAACTGTTTTAAGTGTTCTGCAGAGCAACAAACAACAAAACAACCAAGATCCTATTCTCATTCGTATGAGCACCTCCTGTTATTTTAATACATACAAATACATATTTTACTACCTACAGCCATTTTTACTGCCAGGATGGGTGAGAATAGGATACAGTGATCTCAGTGTACTCAGATACTAGAACTCACATTTTCTAGCTGGTAGTGAACACTAAGAGATCTATAAAAATTAAAGACGTTCAAATAGATATGAATTACTCTGAAATTGGTGAATGTTTCTTCACGGAAAAACAAATCAGTCGTCTATATGATGTAGGAATTTAGTAATTCAAACAATTTATGTGAGTCCAGAAATACTATCCTATATTTCTGTCCTTCCTACAAGATAAAAGCAAGCCAAGTGGTTTAGGTTTCTGCAAAGACAAGACTGAAAACTTCTGATCTGATCTTTCCTTTTATGAGGTGGATAAATTTTGCCAGTGTTATTTGGAAGAAAATTACATATAATTATCTTCTGAATTTGCTTTATGATTATTAAAGTTTGCCTACTCAACTATGACGTGACCTATATTTGTTATATATTTATTATATTGATTTGTTACATTTGAAATAAAAATTAAAATTTTGATCACTCTTCTGTGAGAAAAAAACAAACGGAAACAATTGAAAATATTTGAAAAGGCTTGTATTTAAGTCTTCCCTCTACCTTTGACATGCTTTTTCTTCTATTACTTATTTCTGTGGTCTAAACATATGATTATGAACATTTTTGAAAACTTCAAAGTTATCGGAACTTCCTAGTCACATAGGAAAGAGGGAGAATATTCCAAGGAGCTAAGAAATATTTATTTCAAAGAAATGTATGGATACATGAGTATATGTGTTCAGTATGACTGAATAAAGCAAAATCTTGTACTAAAGTTTTAGGAATCTCACTCAAAGCCTGCTCAAGTCAACATAAAGAAGTTAGGCATGCAGAAAGGTAGGCAAAAATTTGTGGACTCTTCTACTGTTATGTTTCCAATTATGTGAAATCTAATTATTACATTAAAAAAATCATATTTGTTCTAAGCAAGGACAATTATACTACCATATTACTGGTTTTTTCCCACAAAGAATAAAATAGCATCATAGACCTATGATAACAATATAAAAGGGTTGAAAAAAAATTAAAAATGTAATTATATTTGAAAATTTATCATTTCTAAGGAAAATTTATATTTAATATTTTTCTTTATTTTGAGGAGCAAATGGATATACATTAAAATATGTTAGTATAATCAAATCTATTACTTTAGCTTAATAGAATCAGCATTTGTTTTACTTTTGGTGGCAGCTGAGTCTTCCCAGTGTTCAAGTGAAGCTATAAATAATGACTCTCTATTCTTTAGGTCTAAACTGCTACATTAGTAACAAGTGGCTGTTTCAGGAGCACTTGTAATTCTTTCTCATGCTTCTAGTCATGTCACAGACAAAAATCAAATTACTATACAATTACTTGTGTTAATTGTGATTGTAAGTGAAACCTTTTATAGTGAGAAAGAATGACAGCAGAAGACATTATCACAAAATATTCTGACAGTTCAGAAAACTGACTTTGCTACATCTGCTTCATGTTGAAGTAATACAAGTAGATGGAGGAATAATGATCATTCTACAAACCTAAGCTGATCATTAAGCAAATACTTATTGTGTTTATAAGAATGAGTTCTCTGGGAGCAGAAAAAATCCAGATCAGTGTACTGAAACAAGATGATCTGCTACTGAGGCAAACTTATTTTCATGGGTAGTACATAAATAGTGAAGTTACTTTATTTAAAGTCTGTTTCTCCATGACATTTCTTAATTCATTAACCTCCTTTCATTAATCTCATTAATTACACTAAAGTTGTTTTGTTGTCTACTAAAAGCATAAGCCAGCACAACAGGTACTCAGTGGTTCTGTATAAATAGTAATATATTTGGACGTTATCTATCTGTATAGATACGTATCACAGAATCACAGAATGGATAAGATTGGAAGAGACAATAGTGGGTCATCTGGTACAATCTCCCTGCTCAAGCAGGGTCATCCTAATTCATATGGTACAGGATTGCATCCAGAGAGTTCTTGAATATCGCCGGTTAGGGAGACTCCCCAAACTATCTGGGCAATCTCTTCCAGTGCTTGGTCACTCTCGCAGTAAAGAAGTTCTTCCTCATGTTCAGGTGGAACTTCCTGGGCATCAATATCTGTCCTTTGTCTCCTATCATATTGTTTGGCAGCACAGTGAATAGCCTGGATACATCCTATTGACATCCTCTCTTCATATATAGATATATAGATATATACATAGAGAGATATAATGCATAATATATATAAAAATGTACTATGCATACATATGTCTGCAAATATTTTTTTTCTATGTCTGGGTATTTATCTGCCTACCTGTCTATAATTCTACCTATCTGTTGGGGGATTCCTGCAGAGCAGTTACATCAATGAATTTTCTTATTTAATGTAAACCTTTAATGACGGGAAAATTTCTTCAAGGAATAAACAAGACTTTTCAGGAAGTCTAAAACTTTGTTGTAAATGACCCTTCTCAAAGCAAGGTTGGTTATTTTTTCCCCCAAACTAGAATTTTTTCTCATTTCAATTTCAAATATCAAGGGAGAGAGAGGGAAGCAGAACAAACAAAAAGAACCCCACACCCAAATTTGGTAACAGCGCACTATACTTTTGAAAATATTTAGTATTTCTAAGCAGAATTATTAAAATATCAATACTAATTACAGTGTCAATATTATATGTGTATCTTATTTTATCATTTTTTCAGCTCTCAAAGGTACCACTTCCTGGATAATTTCTAGATACAAAGAAGTATTAATAGAGTTTAGAAAACATTATTCGGCTTATATAGCACTGCACAACTCTGTAATAAAACTAATGTTTCAAGTACAGAAATCTTGAAATTTTGTAAGTAAAGACATCTCTTTTTTTACAGGATATTCAATATGGTACTGTAGAAGAAAAAAGGAAGAAGAATAGAAACCACAACAGTCATATCTGTATGTATGAGTAGCACTTCTATTAAAATTATCAGATTTTATCATTGACTTCATAGGTTTCAGTCTACTTTTGGTGTCAATCTAGCTGAATATTCCAGACAACAGCTTCATTATGTGATAAAAGGGTTTCAGTATTCTATCTATTCCTAGTATGCTTTAAAGGTGAACTATTTCTTAAAAAAAACAAAAAAAAACCAACAAAAAACCCCATTAACAATAATGACAGTTGGTATCTAACGTGTTCACTCTCTAAACAAATAACTGGGTTTATTCATTCCTCCCTCCCCAAAAAAATGTTATTTAATATTTTCTTTGTTTCAGTTTATTGATTTTGAGCTGATGCAGATATGGATATGCTGAAAATTTAATTTTGATACACGTTACATGGTTTTGTAACCTAGAGTTTGTTTATTGAAGTTTTTTACAGTTTGAGAAAGCTGTGGAAAACCTCCAAAGCCAATTGTAGAAGTCTTTGAACAATGACTTGTCAAAGACAAGGATTTAAAATATTCATGCACTATGACCGTTATTTGGGATTATGGACATACAGGACAGAGCTTGACAAACTTCTGTTGTTGGCTGCAAAAGTTTACTGCCAAATGATTTCTTTTTATTTTTCTTATTTTAGTTGACAGTAAGGAGCTGAAAATTGTACGTAGTCTCATTTGGGTCTGCACATGAATCTTGAAACTTATCCTCCCTAGAACTTCAACAGATGTTCTATTAACAGCTATAAAGAATAAATTAAACTTGAGCTTTCTGCTCAGCCTTTAGTATTTCTCCATAGTTATTTCTTCAGTGATCCTGGTCTGCAATTCCTTCTACTTCAGAGAATCTATGCAGCTCATCTTTTTCTGAAAATAACAAGATCTACTTGCTTGCCTCAACACAGCTTTTCTGTATTTACAATCTGATACTGATTCAAGAATCCATCATGTATGCAAAAAGTGAAAGAAATTGTTAGGTTGAGGGTCTTTCATCTTTCTCACTTAACTGCAGATATTTTCCTGTAGTGATCTGTAATGCTCTGTAATACTTTGGCATTTTTTTGTTCTCCTTTATTATTTTTGTTTTTAACTGCAATACATATTTATATTTCCTGTATACCTTTGATCCTAAATATACCAGAATTTACTCCAAATTACTCTGGTTGAAAGAAAGAAACAACAAAAAAAAACACACTAAAGAAAATCATGACTGCTGTTGTTGGGGTTTTTTGATGTTGTGGTAGGCTCCTGCTCACCTGCCTTTTAGAGTGGAATGCAATTACTGAAATATAGGTGCTAAGTGTCATTTGAGATTCCCTGGGAGGAAAACTGAGATATCTATGAGGGACTAACATGTATGACCTAGGATCTATGGGTGACTACATCTCTTGAAAAACAGTTAGAGATTAGCTAAAATTCCCTAGAACATCTGAGGTCATACTAGACATCCATGCGTAAGGATATCAACACCAAAATAGATGCCTATATATTAACTGGTTGCATCAGAAGCCATCATTCTTCTCTTATAAACAAGGAGAAAATACGGTACTTTTACATCAGGATATTCCCACCTCAGATATCTAAACCAACTTAAAACTGTAATTCAAAAGAGGCATCTAAAACTTGCTAGGTGACTTCCTCCTTAAACTAAAAGTTCTCTATGCAAAGCAATCAGAGAAATTTCCTCATGAGAAGCTGAAATCCAATTCAATTGTCCATAAACACTTATTTAGAACTGGTGAAGATTACCCCAGAGGTGACATGTAAAACAGAGCATCTATGGAAGACACCTGTGGTTCTGGAGTAGCAGCTGGAGGCCAGTTAGAATATCTTATGGCACCCCAAACTGCATTAGACAGCTGTGTGTGGGGATCTGAACTGAGTCTTGACATGCGCAAGCTGGTCATCCCCAGCCAGCCTTATAGTCAGAGGAGGAAATACCCATCTTCTTCTCAAAGTTCAGGAGATCTATTTTAGATGTCTTCTTTAAAGTAAGATAGTTCTCCCACTCTTGACTAAGAGCTGCTTAGTGGCACCAAAATCTTATTGACCGTTTTTATGGGCTAAGTATTAGACCAAGAAAACATGCAGACAAGTATCTAATTTTTAAACTCATAGTGTTTTAAGTTAAACGATTGCTCGAGGATATTTACTGGATCATGAATAGACTGAATGGCATATAGAATTAAGGCTTCAACAGAAACTAAACACAGGATTTCATCAAAGCTAGTGGTGGGAGGGGGAGGAATAGAACCCAAGAAAGGATGGAAGGGCACTACTTAATTTCTTTGTCAAGTAAAAAAAAAAAAAGGTGATACATTTAGTGCTTAGACTGACATTTGGTTTCATCTGAGTTGAAATTCGGGCCAATGCTTTTGAGACTAATGCTTACAGAGTGATCTAAACATCAAGTAATGTGACTCTACAGCAGTTAGCCAGGAAAATGTCATTTTGGGGTAGATACACTTTTCATGCTGAGAAATTTTGAAAGGTAGAAGGTCAAGGGAATACAATATGTTCTCATTTTGTGTGTCAGAAAATTTTATAGTCATACAAGATTAATTTTTTTTGTGCCACTGCAAAATTATAGAACTTAATTAATGAAAAATATGTGTTCAGATAGAACAATGTAAAAATAACATGAGCAATACTTTGTCTCTTCAGTAACACAGCTGAATTTACTGGGAGGTATTTTCAGTAGGTTAATTGGTAAAACTGAGAGACATTTTCCCTAATACATAGCACGGAAGCTATTAACGAGTAATTTATACAGTAATTATATCGCCAGCTGTGACATAATCCTACTCTTTCCCACTTATGATACTCACCAGTATGATTGGCTAAGCAAAGTCCTGTCATATACATTCCTATTACAGCTTCCTAATTTAGACCTTCCGTGTTGACATCTGCCAATAAGAAGGAGAAATGGAAACAACAGAAGCAACCCACAATCATCCAGATTCCCTCTCACATCTGCTTTGGCAGTATTTTGAAACTCTGCCAAAATTAGAATGATTAAATACCATTATAAATCTCTGTTCCTTAAGATATGTGAATATACTCTTTCACTTCAACACACTTTGGTCTGTTAAGAAGTATTCCTGTCATTCTTTATCATCACTATGAGAAAAATAATGTTGCCATGTACACAAACTTTATAAACTTCTTTAGGGGTTCTATCAAAAGGAAGTTGCTAATCTCCATCTGTAATTGCCATTTACTAGAAGACTTCAAAAGACTTATACATACATTCATTTATTTTTTATTTATGCCTCCCAGGTGATCGTGAAGCACTTTACCACTCTGGAAATTAAATAATTTTCTGTAACAATCTCAATGAAAAGACACTTAGTGATGGAATGAGATTTTTCCATCATGATTTTTCCATAATTCATTTTGTCTTGCCATGCAGTCACAAAACATAGGTGGTATGGTTTCTACACTTTGTAGTATTGAAAACAAGCAAAAGCAGAAAATCCTAAAAAAACAAAAGAAAAGAAAACAAAAAAACCCCCAACAAACTAAACAAACCTGTTTAGATATTGTGCCCTCAAAAATCTCTACTATTTCAAAAAGGGAAAGAGGGATCTTTTAATCAAAAAGTGTTTCTGTGTGTTCTTAGGTTTTATAAATTTCTTCAATAAGATAGAACTTTAAAAAAAAATCTTATCCTACTGTTTCCTTATATTCTCTCACATTCCTTCAAGAATCTAAATGGATCTCTAAAGATCTAAACAGGGAAGAATCACTGCCTATAATTTAGAGAATGTAACATGGACATTCCTTAAAAAAAAAAAAAAAAAACACCATGAAAAAGTAATCAATGAATCACAAGGCTTGAGATATAAAAAATTGCAGACTTGTAGGTCCTTCAAAGATATGTTCTGTAGATCTCCAGGATTTAACTGCAGGAATGTGTACAAGTTAAAAGGCTCAGAAAGCTTAAAATACCAACAGTAAATGTTTGTTCTTGTCATAAGCAATAGCTTTGGATCAAATCAAGCTTCCTTTTTACTCTTTTTTTTCCTCATATATAAACTTTGGGTTTGCTTACTTTCATTGCAAAGCAAAGAATATTTATTCGCTTTCATTTTTAAAGGTGATTCTCCCTTTTTCTTGAAGTCAGTTTCAGAATAGAGGAGAAACACAGCAGCACATTTTAAACAGACAGTGGACTTAATTCTGTCTTTGATTAATTTCTTCCAGTGAATAGCATTTGCCTTTCAAATCTGCTTAGTGAGTTTCAGCACTGAGATTTAGAGTCCTTTCCTACAGTTATCAGCAGATCTGCTTATTTAGATCACATAGGATATAGAAAATCAAATCTACTCTGTCCAGTTACACTTGACCTTTCTATGTATATGTGAGGAGAGAAACAATTTAAAGCACTCTGTTTGGACTTTATCGTTACATTTCCTAGTCCAATCTCTCTTTGAAGAAGTTATTAGTCTGACTACAGCCTTGCCTTGATTAGGCACTTCTTTACAGTGCTCATTTTAGAACAGTCTTCTAAAAAGCAATGAAAGCCTTTATTCCCCCTCTTTTTTTTATTTTTTTTTACTATAGTGGAAAGTAGTTTGGACTAATAGCTTTCTTATATTGTGTAACTGGAGTGTTTGATGTATGTGTGATCCCTAGCTTATCGTGCTTTAGTATTCCATGAGCTTAGTTGTGAAAGTTATGTAAAGGAGTTTAGGCTACCCGAATGATTAATGAGGCCCTTTAAGACTTGTGAAGAAAGGTGAACTTATTTGGCAATTGCAAGTTTCACAACTATGACGGACTTATTGGTCTGAATGAAGAAAAGTTCACTGCTTTTTTTTTTTTCTTTGGTTTGGTTTTTGTTTGTTTGTCTTGTTGTTGCTAAAAAAAAACAACAAACAAGAAAAAGGGTTGAACGAAAACGAAAAATCATTTCCAGAGTTTTACAACAGTTGTATGTGCTTTGTGCTGTCGAAGGAGGCTGGTTGAGCTCCAGGGATATATAACCGGGAGCCTGGAGGAGCCAGCGTGGTCTCATTCTGACCCCTACTGGCTGCGTGCCCCCGTAGGAGCTCAGCGCCGTGCTGCCAGCCAGAGCTTGGGAAACATCTAGGATTTGTAGCCGGAGTTTAAACAGAAAGAAATGACAGATATTATATCCTACACTGATGCATTGCTAACAAAAGGTTGAAAGAAGCCAACGTGACAAAGTAGTTTGATCACAAAGTCAAAACATACGTTTATATTAAAAAAAAAAGTATGAAATAGCCTATAACTTTGCTCAATGAATAAACAAAAAAGCTTTGGGACAGCAATTTGCAGTGTTCTAATTACATTCCAACAATTAAATACAGAAACAAAGCAATTTTGTTCTTCTTATGCCATTGTCCTTCTTAGTCGTGCTTTCCAGATGATCAAATCTGTTAGCAAAACATTATTTCAATTCTAAGAAAAAGTATTATGAATAAAAAAGCTACAGTGTTTTACCAACAGCTGCAAACATTCCTCAAATTCTCTTTCTACCTGCTACTCCAGCTTTAATGCTCAGTGAAACTACAGGAGACAGATGAGTTTTAATTAACTGATCCTGGAGATCTCATTTAAGGCTACGAGGAATCTCAAGTCATTCTCTTCAGCTGGAGGAAAATCTTAACAAAGCCCACCACTAACTTTGAAAAAAGAAATGATGGAGAAAATTTTATCTCCACTAGCTTTTGCTAACTTTCTAGATTTTTTTTAAATTCACCCATTTTGAAGAGTTATATACCTTTTAGAATAAATGTTATACAGAAGAAAAGTGATTGAAATGGATCACTGAATCTTAAGCTATTACTGAAAGGGCAACAAAGTGCCTGAGATGGGGAAAAAAACTGATATAGTTAAAAAATGTAATAGCAAAAATGGGAAATAATAGAATAATCCTTATGAAAAAAGTGTTCTTAGTATTCATAAGGAAATTTTGTTTTAGTCTTCTGTTGGTTTTTGTTCTGTTGGGTTGTTGTTTTTTTTTTTTTTCTTTTTCAGTTTTGCAATTCTTCTTCTTAGAAGAATTCACCTGGCCTCCCCTTCCCTCCATTCCCCCTTCCTATATAATTCTCATGGACTTTTTTATGTGCTGAAATCTAAAACTATTAGCTATCAAATTTTAAAAAGAAGGCAAAATAGAAGTGGATATTCTTTCAGTTTTCCTCTATTTCAAGTCAGGAAATAAACTCTGCATATGTGTGTGTTTGAGTGAAATCAAGTCCTACATGAGTATCTTGCTATTGTCCTTATATCTACAGAATACCTAGAACTTATCTGCTAGTGCAATAGTTATCATTTGTCGGTAAACAGAACACAGCTGATCAAGAAAAGATAAGATAGCACCTGAATGAAGACATATTACTGGAATTCAGAAATATCAGGTGAAATAAACCTGAAGCCTTTTGAAAAAAAGACAGGTAACAGTTTATCAGTATGAATTTCTGAAAGTAGAGAAAGGTTCATGAGTGGTTTGCAAAAAAAGATTCAAGGTTTTTGTCCTTCGTTTTGATTATCTGCTTATCAGAAAACACTGAGAGTGATTATCAAGTGTTTTATTTGTTTTAATTTCAATGACAGTCATTACAAAACTGAGACCATTCGGCAGGATACTTGTTATGTAGTTCATTCTTGTGATATGGTTATGTTACTAAAAGCTCCAGGTATTTGAAATATTTATCTTATTTTCTTAATAGCAGAAATAAAAAATAATTGTACAGAATTTGAAATCTTCTGTATATGAGAAAAGCCTTAGGAGTACTTGTTTGAGATTCAGGCTCTGTGTTTTCCTTTAATAATGTAAAATTCTGTCCTTTAACAATTTCTATGAAGACAACAAACCCAACAATACAGATGAGGCAACTTCAATTCCAACATAACCACCACCTGAATAACTAACATTCCTTGGGGGAAAAAACCACCATAACTGTGATTTCTTGTTTGTAATGTACTACATGTGTTTCCTATCAAAGTTGCAAGAACATACATCCTAAATGGCATCAGTTAGAGAAGAAACTTATACCATAAGCAGTTTCATGATACTTTTAAAAATCTAATCCCATTTCTTTAACATATGCCAATGAACACTTTCCCTTTGCTTCTGAAGAAAGAATACAAATCAATTAATAGTCTCTTTAGAGAAGATTTATTAATCACTGTAATTTTCAACATTAAGCTAAATTTTGTATGATTTATTTTTAAACCCTTTCAGCAGAGAATTGTCCTAGAATTCTGTGTAAGCATAACCTATGTAGACTCTGAGCTTAAGCACTGGATCACACTTGGCCTGCACTTAGAGGAAGGCTGTGTTTCACACAGTTTTGTGAAGGTTCAAGCATCATTTCTGCTATTGGCTTATCCTTCACAAAATCATTAAGGGCCAACTCTAAAACTTGTTCTTATGATGAGTACAATTGGATTTTGGTTGGAGAAGTAATAGGGAGCCTATGCAGCAGATGCATTTTTATTGTGTTTGGTGTATTACAGCCTGCTGAGACTTTTTGTCATGGCAGGTATTCAGGATGAAATAAGGACAATCTCTGAATGACAGAAACAAAGTCATTGGCCCTAAGACAAGTTTATTATCATCATGCAGAGTATAACACTTTCAGAGCAGGATCCCACCAGGACTTCTCATAATCAGTCTGTGTCTGGGGAATAACTGATGTTCTTCCATAAACATGTACAGACAAAAGAATGGTAAGGCAAGAATGTCTCTTTTGGGTATCTGAAATATGTGTCTGGCTTTTTGACACAATCCCTTAGTGAGCTGCAGAGGAGAAAGAAGACTAAAAGTTATTGGCTCTTGGATGAGCTTTGCAAGCGGCTGCTTTGTTCTATTCAACTGTAGCTGACTGTTTGCCAATACTGTGAAAGTATTTGTCAGCAAGAATTAAGCACAATGGTTTTCACATTCACCTTGTGATAGGGTAAACACAGAAAGGATTTTGAGGTTTTATTGATGTTGCATACAAGGTACCTCAGACTTGCAACCAGTGACTAGACGGCTACTGTGTAAAAAGTTCAGTTGCTTTTTCAGATCTTAATTTTTACATTCCAAAGTTCCAGATAAGGTGCTCTGATAATAGCATTTAAAATATTTTAATTGGTCTACAGTACCTCAAGGTTATTGACAATGCTAGCCTATTATGGTGTTTTGCATTGTACTGGCACAAAAAATTTCTACTGAGAAAAATAGTTGGAGAAAAAGAAAAAAAATTAATTGAGACAAATCTAGAAAGTACATGAAAACAAAATTAATGTATTAATGACAGGTCAACCAATATGTAAGAAGTGGTAGTTCCATTAAACACATGAAATGGGGAAGAACTCTTTTCCAGGAGTTAGGGAAGACAGCTACAGAGAAGGACTACCATCTTATAATCTTAATTTAGACACACATATATTTTATTTTGCATTCAATTTACTTCATTTTCTTTCTGTAAAGTTGTTGCAACAGATAGTGGAAAATATCTTACTACCAGACTTTAAAAAATGTGGAGAGGTTGTCTGATGTCCAGATATCATTTTATTCTCTGTCTTTTCTCATCTAGTAAACTTCCATCTATACGTCACTGAGCCTCAGCTCCTTTGTCCAGCACAATGAAAAGGATTTTCTGTGTCCCCTTCAACTCGAGTGGGGTAGGCATGAGAATTTACAATGGCACAAGCTCCAATAATAATACTTACTCACATGTTACTCAAACCTATTATCTGGAGAACCATAATAGGAATCATAGAGAATGGAAATTTTTTTTGTCGTTAAATTTTTATGCAACTACATTACTATCAGAAACACAGTAATTCACGTAGGCATAATTTATCCAACCTTGGAACAACAGAACCTATGCTAGTGTAGCCATGTCAATATCAGTAAATAATTCAGCCAAATTAAGATCATTGTGGTGAAACAGTTAGTGTCAAGGATCTGACATGGACAGCATATGTATTTCAAGGGAGTTAATGCTAACTGGCTCCAGAACAGTTTCCTGAGCTGAGTGCTTGTTAATAGCTGGCACTGTTTTTACTTTAGTAAAGAATCCAGTTTAAACACTGAAGACCACCCCATAAGGTAGCACAAAAGCATGGTTAGTGGGAATAATTGCAAGATTTGTCTCAGAATTGTACTCCTGAGCCAAAGTACTTGTGTAGACTCATGCTACATTTTTCATTTCCTACACTGTGAAGGTGGATGATTATTATTTGCTGGAACCAGGTGGAAACTCTTGGATGACCTGGTTTAACTCATGGCTTTACTCAGTATGACTACATAAGTTGTGTAAACCAGGCAAAAAATTGAATCATCTAGACATTAAGATAAACATCTGTAGTAAGCAAGGAAAATTAACATCCTTCATAATGTGTTTACAGAGTTATCCTGTCAACCTAGCTATGTTGTTGAAAGTTAAGTAACTCTTCTATCTGAGGCTGTACTTTGTGTCAATTGTAGTATACCAACAGGCAAACACAAATGTTACATAATCAAACCTTTTGATTTAGTCTGATACCTGCATGATTTAATTGACAAAGCCTTGAATGTGAACTGTAAATATCTTGAATTTTGATTTGCTTTATATAAACCATGAATATGCAAGACTTCATAGCAATATAAAGCATATATCAATAGTTTATGGGAAACAGGAATTTATGAACAAGAGGTTTTAACCTACTAAATTCCAAAATTTATATAATTTAATTTGACTCATCTTTAAATATAAAATAACCAAGTTAAGACATCTTAGAGGGGGAGTTTTCACTGTTTAGTCTTTTAATGCCAATTCTTTTGTATTGTTCTACTGAAGCACAGTTAAGAAAAGAAAAAAAGCACAAAAATTACAAACATCAAAATGAATCACTGCTGCTTTTAAACTAAAATTCTTCTCACTTTTGTTAACCAGTTAGCATAGCAAACTCTTCTGTGTGACCATTTTTAAGGTTGCTCCACAACTTCAACTGGGTCAGGAAATTAGTTCAGTGTGTTTATAACAAACACAGTGCTAAGCTGACAAGAATGTAAAATTATATTATTTAATTATGATAAGATCTAATAATACATAATTAACTTATTTTAACTCAATTAATTCACATATATTCATTGCTGAATCGACACAGGGACATTTTAAATAACCAGATCAAGTACTAAGAAATTATTTTTTTAAACTTTTGCAATTTCCTTAGAGATATATTTCTCCAGCTTTCTCTTTTCTTGACTAAATAAAATTTACTACCTTTAAAATAGAGGAATTAAAAACAATCTTATTTTATGAATGTAACCATAATCTCCACAGTCTGTATCCTTATGAAGATGGGTACGCATCAAGCATTTGACCTCTTGAAAACAGAAAAATGCAACAGCATAGCTAATAAAAGGGAAAATATATTTTCAAATATTTTTATTAGTTTATTCATTCTGCAAATCAATCATCAATGTGTAATTTCCCACACTTTACCACAGAAATTCAGGTAACTCATTTTGCCTCCAGAAACAGGTGATCGAGTGATTTTGGTTCTGCTTGTTTGTCTAGGGTTTTTTCCCTCCCTATATGACTACAACACCTAAAAAGAGCATAGAATGGCATTTATTTTATTCAGAATAGAGGTTTCTTTTCCTGTTTTACTACCTTTTGTTTGAAGGATATTTTCTATTATTTCACCTGTTTTCTCTTTCAACTTCCATTTCAAAAAAAAAAAAAAGAAAAAAAAGGTCATCTCTTCTTGGAGGAGGCACATACTTCCAGTCTCCTGTGTCTTATGCTTTGTCTTTCTGAACATTACATGTGTCTGACATTGATTTGAACGTTTGGTGCTTATGAAGTAAACTCGTTTCTTCTTTGCAAAGTCCAGTTAAATGACCTTATCTGTTGCATGTTTGGGGGTTTGGCTTTTTTTTTTTTTCCCCTAAGGATCTTTAAAAGAATTTATACAGGACCACACTGACTGGTCAGCAGAGAAAAACTAGTTTCTAAGTTGCTGCAAAACTGTACTCAAAATCTTGTTTGTGGATAGAGGGAAAGCATACCTTGTGTACAGAGCTAATAGTATAGTGTTAGAATATTTGGAACCACAGAAGCTTACTTCACCAAAGGTAAATTGTACTTGACTAATTTTGTGACCTTCTGCAATGGAGTGACTATAGCAAGGACAAGGAAAAGGCTACAAATATCATCTACCTGGCCTTTGACACAGACCCGCACAACAATCTGTGCACTAAATTAGAGAGATTTGAGTTTGATAGATGCATGTTTGAATGAATAAGAAACTGACTGGATGTTCATGTCTGAAGAGTTGTAGTCATGGTTCAGCATCCAAGTGGACACCATTAATGAGTGGTGTCCTTCAAGCGTTAATTCAGGGGGCAATATTATTTAATATCTTCATCAATAACAATAGAATGTGGAATCCAGTGCACCCTCGGCAAGTTTGCAGATGGCACCAAGATGAGTGGTGTAGCTCATACAATAGCAGGAAGGGATGCTATCCAGAAGGGCTTGAAAGGCTTCAGGAATGGTGTCAAGTGAAAGTCATGAAGTTCAACAAGGCCAGGTGCAAGATCCTGCAGCTGGAATGAGTAAAACACCAGACCGAGGAATGAATGGATTCAGAGTTGTCCTGAAGAGAGGGAACTGGGATTACTGATAACAACCAGTGACAAGACAGCAATATATCTTTGCAGCCCAGGAAGCTCATCATATCCTGGGCTGCATTAAAAAAGCACATGGTTATCAGGGCAACAGAGGTGATTCTACCCCTCTACTCTGCTGTTGTGAAACTCTATTGTACTCCATCCAGTTTTGAGGTCCCTAATATGACAAAGATATGAACCTGGACCTCTTAAAGCAGGTCCATAGGAGTGTCTCAAAAATAATGAGAGGGCTGAAACACCTCTCCGGTGTAGAAAACTGAGTCTCTCGGAGTTGTTCAGCCTAGAAAAGAGAAGGCTCTGTGGAAATGTCATTGCAGCCTTTCAATACTTAAAAGGGTCTTGTAATAAAGATGAAGAAAGACTTTACCAAGCCTGTAATGACAGGACGAGGGGCAAACTAAAAAAGGGTAGCTCTAATTTCAATATAAGGATTAAATTTGCCATAATGAAGTTGCTGGTGGGATTATTAATGAAACTTCAAAGGTAGCAGCCCAGACCAGGACAGACAAACAACACCAAATACATGTCCTAAATGATCCTCATTTCCTGTGGTGTTTTCATGGCATAAACAACTATTGCATTGTGCACTACCAGAGCAAACTTGATCCCTCTACCTACTTTGACAAGTGTTATTATGAAGAGCTCATATAGGAATACATACATGGCTATGTGCCACACCCACATGAATAGACTGAGCAACATGGGGGCAAGAGAGTTGTACACCCCGAAACACAAATGCCTCAATCAAAATTATGACTCTAATTTCTCTCTCAAGCCCCACACTGGGCACCAAATAATTTGCTTGATTTAAAAACTCATTGGGGAAAAGTTAAGGCTGCTTATGCTACACCCTTAAAAAGAAAACAAGAGACTGCAAGAAGTTATCAATTAGTCATAGTTTTACTGAGATAGAAACTCAAAAATAACACAGCAATACAGAGAAAATTACGTAACCAATAAAAGAAAATTGTTGCCTGGCCCCTAACCCTAGGACAAACCCAAAAATGGCAGCCATTCCCATGCTGCAGGCTCCATGTGGCCACCCTGGGAACAAAGGGGCAAATAGCAGAGGGTTTTCCCTGGCGACATCTTCCCTCGCCCTAGCCAAACAAAAACAATGAGGAAACAGGGGCAAAGCAAAACCTAGAAATACTACTTTTTCCACCAGGTGTTAATGCTATTGAACTGCTCACTCTACATCACCTGGCAAGGCTCAGATCCCAATTATAATGGTGGTGTTAATGCAGACGGGTCTTTGTTCCCTGCTGCCTGGCTGCCTCTGGTGCTGGTGCTGCTCTGCTCAGCTTGGCTGGGGCTTAGCTGGGGTTCATTCCCACACAGTTCAGCTGGGACTGTGAAGTGGCAGCAGCAAGCAGTGGTGATGGCAACAAGTGGCAGCATTGCCAGGCAGCAACTACCTCTCCTCAGTCAGGGAAACAAAAAATGGCCTTGCTTACACTTCTGCCTCCTGACTTAAAAAGATAATCCACCAAAGATGACATAGAGATTGTAGAATACAGTTTGGTCACACCCACCTAGTGCTAAAATCCACCTCCTACCCCTGTAACTAGGGCAGTTCCCCAGAGAAATTGTGGATGCTTTATCATTGGAAGTGTTCAAGGTCCACAGGAATGGGGTTTTGAGCACCCCAATCTAGTGGACAATGTCCCTGTTCATAGCAGGGAGCTGGAGTAGATGATCCGTGCAGGTTCCTTCTAACCCAAGCATTTTGATGAATCTATGGAAGGGGAAAAGAAGGAAGTGATGCAAAGGCAGTTGTCACCATCTCCCATTAGCAGACCAATACTCAGATGGTTTCTTGCCAAAAGTTAGCCTCTAAGAGAAGACACTGTGATCAGGAAGAACACTTAGTTTCTAGCCTTTTTATGTTCTACTCATCCTTTACTTCAGCAGTCCTAAGGTTGGTAGTTTCAGATTGGTGGTGATAGTTGGTTGTTATGGCAAGTCATTAACATTTGGAGTACTTCACTGAATACAGTTGCAACATATGTTGCTACAATATAAAAGTTAATAAAATTAAAACAAGTTAGTCACAGCTCTCTGGTTAATTAGAAAACCCACAGAGTACAGATAAACTAAGTAGAACTAATCAGCGCTAACATAAAAATCAGCCCAAACAGAGCAGGCAAGTTTTAAGTCCAAACAACTTGCAAACTGAGCACAAAACCTGTGAGCTCCTATGAGCAATGACAATATTGTATTACAGGGCAACATGGATACCCCTTACCCAGAAATATCTAAAAAAGTCCTTAAAGGAAAGCACATCTCATGAAGTCTTACATGTCTTTACTTGAGTTTAACACCCAGCAGCTTATCAGCTATAGACATGGTGTAGCTGTATTAAATAAAAGATTATAAATCTACTTTATTTTACAAAGGTTATCCATGTCCTAGAAAGCATGTTCTATGGAGGAGCAGATAAAGGCTTTTGTTTTGTCTAGTTTGGAGAAGAAGGGCAACCTCATTTCTCTCTACAGCTTCCCGAGGAGAGGAAGTGGAGAGGGAGGTGCTGATCTCTTCTCCCTGGTATCCAATGGTAAATCACACAGGAAATGGTTCAAAGCTGCATGGAGGGAGATTCAGACTGGATATTAGGAAGCATTTTTTATCTGAGAAGGTGGTCAAATACTAAAACAGGCTTCCTAAAGAGGTGATGGATGCCCCAAGCCTGTCAATGTTTTAAGTGTCCTTAACAACATACTTTAACTTTTGGTCATCCCTAAATTGGTCAAGCAGTTGGACAAGATAATCATTGCCTCTTCCAACTGAAAACTGATATATTCTATTCAATTCTACCTATATATTTTTAATGTTTCCAAGATCCAGTAACAACTAAGCATTTGATTTCAGGTGTGTAGTTGCAATTTATCCAAAATTTACCCACTCAATAGCCATTTTAGTAATCAAGACTTTTCTTGCACTAAGATTTGGCTACTTTGTACTAAATTCTGTATTTGCAAAATGCAGAAAACATTCTTATTTTCTTAAAATATCATTAAAAAAATAATCATATTGATGTCTGAAAAGTTGTTCAAGTAATATGATGAAATGATGAATATAAATATCTAGATGGATACTGAATAATGTAGGACTGCTCCTCTCCTACTAAGCCCTCTCTTCAAGTACTTCTCACCATCCCAGGGAGTCAAGTGGGTTTACGAAAAAGTCTCCAAATAATTTTAACTAAGTTTGCAGAAATGTTCAGAAAACTGGGACAAGCTTAATAAAGAAAATGTTTTTTGTCAAGCCAATAGATCAACCAGCTCTATAACTGAAACTATTTTAGATATTGATGTCTCAAACTGTTGTAGGAAGAGCTTTGATTTTAAGATAAAGGCTTTCTATCTTAAAGTCTAACATGTCTTTGAATCCAACCATTCTCAGCAATTGAAGCAGTGGAGCTAAAATCAATATGGAGTTTTTTGATATTATGGAATGTGGGGAGAATGAACTGCCAACTAAATGATGTTTGAAGAATACTCTCATGTTTCTCTACACAGTACTTTTCTGTCAATAAGAACCTTGAAAGGAAAAGAGATCAGTCTATGCCAGTTGGTAAACATTTTCCATAATATTTTAACATGCAAGACCCCTCTGAGTTTCAGTCTTCTCATTCAATTTATGCTGGCACTCTCAGACACCCTTGTGCCTCTGAGAGAATATTTTTTTCTTGATGACTGACATATGGTCTGTTCAAAAGAGCAAGATCTCCACTAAAAGAGAATGGTACTTGAGAGTTATTATGAGACCAATCACCATAATAACTGTTGAGAATTCCAGGAAACTCAGTTTATTTTAAACAGTATTTTTTGAAATTTTGGGGAGAGTAAAGTCACTAATGAATGATATTGAAATGAATTAGCTTTGTGAATAGAATTAATACATTTCTGGATATCAACAAATTCGGAGTTTCCTTGTAGTCCTTTTTTGCCTGGTTATATGAAGAAAATCTCGTTATTTCCGATCACATTAAAATGACTTCTGTTCTGTCAGCTTACAATACATTTGGTAATTTATACCTTTGCTCTTCAAGTAACTATCATCCAATTATTATCAACAGGAAGACTTAGCTGGGGCAAAGTAATCATCAATTGTTAGTTAGATCTGAAACTGAACCCTTATTCTGTAATGGTAATTGCAAATGTCTGCTTTCATTCATTTTAATTAGAGTTCCCACAGGGGAAAAAATCATCCAGATAGCTCTTATTACAGTAATGAAGTCCTCTAGCACACATTCGAGAATTCATTTCATCCTATGAAATGGCAACATGGAATATGTAATTTTCCATAAACTACAAAAATCACATTACACATATGTATATGTGGTTTAGACACATGTTCAATGAGCAGAAGTAATACTGACCACATCAACAGTAATTTATAAAGGGTAGCATACATGGCTGCAAAAATATTATCTGGTTCAGATGTGACACTGAGAAAATCTTTTTTTCTCTTCTTTTCTTTTCTTTTCTTTTCTTTTTTTCTTTTCTTTTCTTTTCTTTTCTTTTCTTTTCTTTTCTTTTCTTTTCTTTTCTTTTCTTTTCTTTTCTTTTCTTTTCTTTTCTTTTCTTTTCTTTTCTTTTCTTTTCTTTTCTTTTCTTTTTTTCTTTTCTTTTCTTTTTTTTTTGTGTGTATGTGACAGGAATGGAAGCACAGGTGGGAAATTCTGCAACCTGAAAAGGCACTGTGTACTAGTAATGAGTCATATTTGTCATCCCTGAGGCAATGTTTCACAGAAACTTTAAATCTCTCCAAATAGTACTGGAGATCTTGGTGTTAGCAACTGAACCGAGTTAGAAGTAACTAATTTATGGTTATAATCAATGGAGAGGTAAGACTCCATTATGTGTTCAAAATATAGGACAATTAAAAGAAATTAAATTTTCTTGAAATGGATATATTTTTCATAGTCAGAGACTAAACTTGGTATTCAGAGTGTAAAAAAAAATTGTTGTCTACAAATACCATTGATATCCTGTCTGCTAATTCACTACAGCAACTTACACTGTTTACGGATGTTTTAACAAAATGTGTTTGAAGACAGTACTTAAACATACATGCACAAGCAGACTATTTGAAAGTCTAACTTCAGGCTTTAAATATCTGCATTTAGGAATTTAAATTCAGGTGTTTTCAATTATATTTTCAAAACCGTAACGTATATAAATATTTTTTATATCTACATAACTTATATTTCAAAGAGAACAAAGTTACCAAAAAATATATTTTGCACTTTATTTAATTTTAACTTAGCATCCATATTTTGCTTACTCATTTATTTTTTATTAACTTCTTTTGACGTCTAATGCTTTTAAAGTTCTTCACCTTGATTCTGCTTGTTTTAAAGGATCTTGTAAGAGCTGTGATCCTTCACTTGCCATTTTTATTGCAGAAAATACAAAAAAGTTCAAGATAGACAATATAAACTTTTGTAGTGGTAGCCTTAGTATCTGGCATCTTCATGATGGACAAAATATTTCTGTATGTTCCATAGGAAAAGGTGGCACTTGTTTCACAGCCCAAAATGCAATCACAAAATCGCTGAGGTTAGTAGGGACCTCTGGAGATCATCTAGTCCAACCCCCTGGCTCAGGCAGGATCACCAAGAGCTGGTTGCCTCAGACCACATCCAGACAGCTTTAAAGTATCTGTGTCCAAGAATGGAGACTCCATTACCTGTTTGTTCACTCTCATAAAGTATTTCCCTACATTTAGATGGAGCCTCCTGTGTTTCAGTCTGTGTCTGTTACTTCCTGTCCTACTAACAGATGCCACTGGAAATAGCCTCCCATGATCTTCTCTATACTCACCTGTCAGGTATTGATGATACATCCATGCTCCTTCTCTTCTCCAGGGTAAAGAGTTCCAGCCCATAGGAAAGATGGAGGACTTTGCATTTCCTTTTGCATCTTTTGCATCTTTCCTCATAGGAAAGATGGAAGACACTGCATTTCCTTTTGCTGAACTACGTGAGGTTCCTGCCAGCTCATTTCAATTCTTTTTTTTTCTTTTACAAAGCTTTCAAATGGGCTTTTATATTGGTGATTTTTAAAGAGAGGTTTGATGGTTTCCCTTCTTAAGTTATTTAGTAAGTAGGAGAAAATAATATTGAGAATTGATACAAGTTTTGGACACATTTTGATAATATAAAAGAATCAGTTATAGTTTCACTGCTTGTCAGTATTGCAGCTATAGATGCATGCCAATATAGTCTCCTTGACATGCTTAAGCATTCTATATATTGTCATAAGATCATCAGAGACATATATATTGAGAAAATAACAAATAATATACAAATACATGTGGAATTTAATCCTTGCAAATCAGAAGTCTGGAGACCAATGAAAATTTCGGGCTCATTTAAAATATTGAGGAATAATTTAAAAGATAGAAGGAGAATGCCTAATACACAAAAGACATTAAATGATGACATCTATTATTGGTCATGTACTTTCTATCTTGGATTACTTCAGGGTCAGCGCAGCAGAAGTGATAAGGTGGCTGGAGCAACTGAGCACCAATAAATCACTGAGGTTAAGTAGGACTTATTCAACAGTGCAAAATGGCTCTGAGAAAAAAACTTCAGAATGGAAAACAACATTATTGAAAAAGTCATTAAGTTGTGACTTAAATCCATAAGACTTGATTGAAAGAAGACTGCTGTTGAATGTGTAATAGATGTTTCAATTGAAATTCACACAGTTTTGCAAACAATTAGAAACATTTTAGGATCAAGTGAGAATAATAGGAACTGTACAGAGATACAGTTTTCAGTGCTCAGTCTTCAGAATATTAACAAGCTTCTAGATATGAGGCTATGCCACTCTGACACCCAATCCCATCAGATCTCGGAAGATAAGCAGGGTCAGCCCTAGTTAGTACTTGGATGGAAGACCTTCTGGGAATACCGGGGGCTGTAGGTTGTAGTCCTAAGGACTTCACTGTCACCATCCAAACTCGCTTGGTAGTGACAGATGAACTTTAGGTGTTAAAGGGTTGGGCCAGTTCCATGCACGCTGTGCCTTACCTAAAAAATCCACTGCACAGTCTCAAAGGACACACCCACGTGGGTAGACCCTTTGCCAAATCTTTGTTCACAAAGTCTAGCCATGATGATGATGATGATGATGAGGCCTGAGACCTGGGAAAACTTTTCTCCTGTGTTAGGCTAAAGAGAAGTATTGGTATTTTCTGGTTTTCATTGCAACATGGTGTGATGGGTTAACCTTGGCTTGGCAGTGAAGTCACCACCAAGTTACTCTCACTTTCTCTCACCAGTGGACATGGTAAGTAGCTGTTTCGTTTAGATAAAGACATGAAGATCCATTACCAACTACTATCATAGGCAAAACAGACTGAACTTGTGGAAGATTTATTAAATTATTGCCACTTAAAAATAGACTAAGATAAGGACAAAGAAACCAGCTCCCTAGTCCTGTCATAACCTTCTTCTTCAGCTCAACTTTACTCCCAACTCTTCTAACTCCTACCCCTGGAAGAGGGTGAGAAATGTGGGTAGTGGTCATTTCATAATGCTTTGTGACTGCTACTTCTTCATCGAGCTGTACAAGCATGGAGTCCCTCCCATGGAATACAGTCCTTCTCAAACTGCTTCAGTATAGGTCCTTTCCACAAGGTGCAGTCCTCCAAGAACAGACTGCTCCAGCATGGGTTCCCTATGGCATCACAGGTCCATCCAGGAGTCATGCTCCAGCATGGGCTTTTCTCTCCATAGGCCACAGGTCTTTCCAGTATCCTGCTTCAGCCTGGGCTCTCCATGAACTGCAGCTTCATTCAAGGCACATCCATCTGCTTTAGCATGACATAGTGCATGGACTGCAGGGTGGATATCTGCTCCACTTTGGTCATCCATGGGCTGCAGGAGGACAACCAGCTTCACCACAGTCTTTCTCCAGGGGTACTGGGGAACCTGTGCTCTGGTGCCTGAAGCACCTCCTCATTTCCTTCACTGACCATACTTATCTATCACATGTTCTTACTCCTCTCTTCTGGCTGCTCTTGTGTAGTGTCTTTTACCCTTTCTTTAAGATGCTACCACAGAGGTTTGTGTTTTATGAGCCCCTTTAAAAGAAATCTAATTTCTATGTAATTTAGATACTCCAATTCATATTCCTTTCTGAGTTATGCACCAGCTATTACAGAATTAATTCTTGACTTCTATTCATCAAAGACAATAAGAAAATTTATTGAAAGACTAGAATTTATTCTGTTCTGAATTCATTGAGGATTTCCTAAAGAAAATGAATATAGTCATGTTACAGAAGACTCAATAATTCAATGTATACAATAAAAATAATGAATGTTTGAAGAAAATTGTACCTTGATAGTCTTTACTTGTTATCACTGGTAATTCATCACTCTTATCTCTTCTGTTCTGAACACTCAATGTGTCCTAAATCTCTCTTTGCCTGTCAGACTTTTAAGCATTTTTGTTTAAATTGTAAATGTATCATCAAAATTATTTGTCAAAGAAACATTTAAATATAAAAGTACAAAGATTTTTAGTTTCTTTTATAACTTAACCTGGAATGCAATCATATTGCATACATATGGAAATTCTTTTTTCTCTCTAAAATATCTTTAGATAAAACAAAGAATTAAATATTTATTATAGAGTGGTAGAGCAGTTACAGTTCTTTTTACAGAGACAGTATTTCCATAAACTTAGTTGTTTGGATGAAAAACTATTAATATAATTTACATTCTATTTTGAAAGGCAGACAAGACTTTCATTTCCACTTATTTTTATCATGAGGGAAAAGCAAAACTGCATGCAAAATTGTTTTACTGCCCAAAAAGCTCTTTGCGATTTCAGTTATGCAGGTCAATAATTCAATTTTTTCTTCATCTAAGGTTTTAGACAAAGAAAAATAATAAAGAGCGAGAAAGGGGAGACATAGAATCTCAAAATAGCCAATTTCCTATACAGAAGGAAATTAAAATGTCTAAATACAAATCACTGTTTTACCTAATTGATTTGAATCTGATCACAGCTAATAAGCATGACTACTTGTTGCTCATTTTGACAGTTGTTGTTCAGCTTCTCCTCTTCAGCTTCTTCTTATAGTGGATGTTTCTTGGTTCAAGACATGAAGGCTTTGCAATCCACTGACCAGGATTGTGCACACACCTACAGAACACACACACACATATATATACAGAAAACCTGAAGTCCTTACTTTAAACCTTGCAGATAGTGGAGCTAACTTTGTGTCTCCCTCTTTACAGCTCAGCTACATTAGCACACCATTTACATACAGTTTTATCACGGAAAAAATAAAACTGGAAGAAACACAATGAAAAGCAGCAGTTTAACACAACTGTGTGTGCATAAGGAATCAGGTTTGTGTGAATTTTCTCTAGGCTCTGTATAGGTTTATAGCTCAGGCTTTTCAGTTGCCAGAAATCCCTAACCAGGGTGGCATGTGTGGGGGTTACAGTGCGTTTGTGGATCCTCTGATGTCTGAGGTAAGTGATAAGGGAATTGATCTTGAGGAGTTCAGTGTATCTTTGAGAGAAAAGCAGTTTGGAGTGCACCCTTAAGGAGGAAGGAGCCACCTGTAAAATGTGGGATACCTTGCAGGCAGCAGAATATTTCCATGTATGCTTAGTGAACTGACTAGCCAAAGTGTGATGACATGTTGTGTACAAGAGTCGATAGAAGGTGAAACTGTAACTAAAAATAAAGCTCTTAGTTCAGGCCTTCTGATGCTGCTGTGCCTGATCCTTTTCTGACCACCATTAACTCACCCCCCTCATCCCTACACACATGCAATTAAATATTTTGCCAATTTATTATATTGTTTTTCATTAAAAAAAGATGTCTTCTGTTTTTACATAACACATTTACATTTAAATGGTATCTGTGTATGTGCGTGTGTTTATCCTCATTCTAGCTGTAAAAACATGGAAGTTGTTTCTGATACACATAGTTCTCTTTTATATCTATAGACAACAAACTAATCAAAATGATTAACTGAAATGTAAAAATACGAGTCATAAAACCAACTCTGAAAAAGTATTTCTGTACAGTGACTTTTGTAATCAAGACAAGAGAGTTACTAGTTGTCTGAACAGAATTTGTCACACATTAACTAAGCTGAACTGAATCCTACCCCCATTGTCACAAAATGTACTGTGAGAAAGAGAACATACTTTCTGAAATTCCTCCATTTAGACAAAGCATACAAATAATGAATTTGGTTTCTTTTACAATTAATTTGAATCTTTTTTCTCAGTAATGAAGTGATACCATTAAGCATCTAAATAAAACTATTCTCTTTCTTTGAAATTCAGACTACTCTTTCTGTCATTTAATTAGAACAGAGATTTATTCAAGATACTTTGGTGGAAAATCTCTCCTCACTGAAGTCAGTAAAAAATAAAACTGAATATCATCCCACAAACTGTGTCTTATCAAATGCAGTAGAAAAAGATTTTAACTTTTGTAAACATTGTAGTTTTAATATATACGTATCATTGCATCAAGATACCTGGAGAACAACCTATCTGGAATTTTCTCTGTATTTTTCTTTCTATTAATACCATAAAGGGAGGTCCTTTACATTCTGCACCAACATCCATTTTTATCATATCAGAATAATTAGTTTAATCTGCACTATATTTTCTGTGTATTTTCTGGTCATATTTTCATAGGTTTTATTTCTCTTTGTGTTTAATTTGTGAATTTTCCCCATATGTGATTTTCCCCATTGCATTCTACTCAAAATTATTCACAGGGTAAAAAAGAGTTGGGGGAGAATTTTGGTTCTTTTGGATGACTGTCATTTTTTTTCCAAATATTCTGTATTTTGCCTGTCTTCTAAGGTCATGATTATTATTAAGCTTCAATATTTCTCTTATTCCATCTGAGATTTTGAAATTTCCTCTCAAAATTGTGTCATTATTTTCCTAATATTCATTATTCTGAAAGAATTCTGTCACTCTTCATGCCTATTATTATCGTTGTTGTTGTTAGTGTTACTTTTGTTGTTATTCTTGCTGTTGTTGGTTTATTGTTATAATTTCATTTGTTAAAGTACTTATTATTTCCATTTTGAGATGATACTTAAAAAATAGGAAACATTTAAACAGAACACTTTGAAATAAAGACATGTCAATGGGTTTAGCCTTTTTTCTATTTTGAGTAAACTCAAAGTGCCTTGTTCTGATCTTTGTACCTTATTTAATTCTCTGAAGAGTACCAAAAAGT
>VWZD01012300.1:0-40227 GCA_013396695.1 Sakesphorus luctuosus
TTCTATGATTCTATGATAAATTCTCCTTTTGTATTTTCAGTAGCTTAAAATGAGTAATACCAATGTAACTCTTAGCAGTCTAACAAGGAAGAAACCACTCTAAATCAAACAAACAAAACAAACAAAAAATGATCACTACAAAACAGAAGGCCAAAACAAATTTAAACCAATGCAATGGTTTAGTTACACAAAGTCTCAGTCTTTGGAATAACTTTCCATACTCCCATGCAACAATAATTTCTCTAAAATGCAGCATCTACTTGAGGTTTTGGTCATTTCCCCTTCTGCAACATGGTGTTCTGAACAAAATACTGTAAGCAGGATCAAAATGTCTTCCCCTACATGAAACATTTTCAGAATAATTTAGTGTCAGTGTAGTGGTTTTAGCTAGGCCTCAAATTAGCAGGCTCAGAGAATCTATGTGGATTGGGAGACAGCTCTCACCTGACTGGGTAACCAAGGAAATATTTCATACCAGATGATGCAAACTTGAGATATGAGTGGAGCAGTGGGAGGCATTAGTTCAGTTCCACCATGGCTGAGGTACAGAGAAGATGTGCTGCCATTATTCTGCCCTGTTAGGCCTTGCTGCTGCTGTTGCCGCTCCTTGCCTTTTGTTTGCGTTCAGGGAAGTAGAAATATTTTGTTGTTACTGTTTCTGTTTCTTGCTAGGTGTCTTTTAGAGTGCTTATGAATCTAGAGTAATACACTTTGTATTAATTGGGGAGTGGGAGGTTATTGTTATATATAACTTGTGTAAGTGTGTGTGTTATATTGTAGTTTTCTCCTAATTTTCTCTTTTCTGTATAAATACATGTAGTTAGTTTCAGCATAAACATAGTTTGAAGGGGTTTTTTTCCCCTCTCCCTCTTCCCTTTTCACTCTGTCTTGGACAGCTGGTGTTTTGCCAGCTCAACCCAAGACAGTCAGTTTGGAAGTGTTATTATTCAGAAAAAGACAAAATTGTCTCAGATATAATTCAAGCTGCCTCTTAAGGAGTGTCTTATCTGCATTATTATATCATAGGTGTTCCCTGTAGAAAGCCACCAAAACCCAGGTTTCATGGATCACAAGCTTTACAGAACGGTTAAGTAGAATTTGTACAATACTGGGAACCCCAAATAGAGAGTCAAAATGAGATTGTCTATGGGCTGATTAAAAGTGAAAGAATGAGAGCATTTGTTCAATGCAACAAACTCAGCTATAAGCAGAATTGTCAATGTTACTGTGCAACTATTCTGTCTCTGATCCAAATGGTTAGATAGACTGAAACAGAGCTCCAAAATACACAGGAACTCTTTCTTTGCTCTGAAATTTTCTTTACAATAAATATGAGATGAATAACAGTGATGATGGCAAACATGAGAATCACCTTCCATGTGGTGTGCAGTGTGTGTGGAACGAGAAGAGACACTACTTCAGCCCGATTTTGTGTTTGGAGAGACAGGAGCCAGAGTTTCTCCTTCACCTTTGGCTCACTAATTTGTTTCCCACTTTGGCAGTGAATGGAACTGGATTTAACTGTCCTACATATAAGATTGGGCTCCTGAATATAAAAGCTGGCTAAATACCCTCTAACTCCGCTTTGTTCAAAGCACTGCCTGGCAATGATGTTCTCACACCTGTGCTTCTACACAAGAATGAGAACAGACAAGGAGACTAACCTCTGGATCACATTAACTAATGCAGCTACTTTCAGAAGACACCATTTGAAACAATACTGAAAATAATCCTGCATGTTTTCATTGACTATTACAAGGCTAGGAGGCACTTAAATGAAGTTGTGGACTTTTGCTGGGAGTTTGACAGAGGCATAAAAAACAAGACCAAGATTCAGGCAAGCTTTACCATTCCCACATGCTAAATCAAGATCCAAAAAGCCAGATGTGACCCACTACTCTCAAGATGCCTCTGTAGAAATGTTTCTGCCCAGATGAAAATTCCTTCAAAAGTTGATGCTTGGCTTCTGCACAGGTCCTTGTACAATTCCTCTGTCCATATGCATTGAAATATGAAGGGGTGACACTTCACATGATATACTGCTTTCCATACTGGCACCCAGGCATGATAGTGGTAATACCATGATTTCTTCTGACTTTAAAATGCGAACTCCTGAACTGAAGATTGAGATTCAGCTCCCTATCACATGGACTAGTGGTTAGAGCAATAGCCCAAGGCTTCTTAAAACATGATGTTGCCATACGGTCATTGAAATAAATATGTTTCTGGCACTGAATAGTGCCTCAAGAACAGCAGCTAACACATTGTCATTTAAATTTCATAACACCCCCTAGCAACAGATGAATCATTTTGCATTGATTTTTCTAGGATGCAAGCCTATATATATGTAACTCAGAAGTAGCCTACAGAAGAAGGGAGACAAAGTGGCTGCTGTTCAGGTTGACTGATTTCTGCCACAAAAATAGAGGAACAGGAAATTCCATCAAACCTATACTGGTTTAAAATCGAAGTTTATTTCAATAATACCATTATGAATCCCCAGAACACAAAATTTTGGCATTATTAACATGTACCATATAACAGCAATTGCTAGTAATAAAAAAATAAAATTTGTTTCTACTTTGGATTTTCAAATTTTTCACTTTTAAGTAAAAGGAAAAAAACCCCCTGTGATGATGTGCTATAAAATTTCACACAGCGTGAGAGCTAGCAGCTAGCCAGACACATTGAAACACAGAACAGTAACAGGCATTTATATTTAATCGATCCTATTGAGCCAAGAACAATATTTTAGAGAATACCTTCATTGTTCTGTGACAGAGGTGTTAACCGGGTGAATGGGATCGATCAGTGATGAGATGAAATGTAAATTGCTGTTAATGCTCTGCCACAAGCTGAGCAACTAAAAGAGAGAACTGTGATGAAATGGGCAAGGTTAACCAGCTGAAAAAAAAAATCGGGTCCTGCTGCTACAGACTACTAATATATTTGAACCAATTTGCCAAACAGATAAAAATTACTGAAAATATGACAGTGCCACTGCTCCTTCATCACCTGGAAAATGAGAACTTTCCTTCCCTGTTGTGAGGAGTAGTGGGTGAATATGGAGTCCTTCTGTAATTCACCATTTCAAACTCTAATGCAAGCATAGAAATCAGCAACTACAGTAGCTAGAAAGAAGGAGAGCCCAGAGGTATCCTTTTATCAGAAATTCCAAATAGAAATATCCCACTAAGGAACATAACAAAAAAGATTGGTACAACTCACCACACAGACACATGGCATCCTCAGGTTCTGCTGTGCCTCTGGAGAGGTATCAGTCTCAGTTTCCAAAATCTTGCCACATCCTATCAACTGCCATGTCTTGCTAGTCTGCCTGTTGATCTGCTCTATAAACTTTCAATCAAAATGAATGTTTTAAAATAACCTGGCTTATTTTCCTTGAAGTAGACTAGGGAGTAATGAAATTATTATATCAGCTGGCAAATCTGAGGCAATGGTCATCCTCAACTATTCACTGTCAGAGACAATCAACCAAGTCATGACCTGGAGCTAATAAATGTCTGTAATGGAGTAGCTGGAGCCAAACAGGATGTGTAGTTCCACCTTAATTGCAAATGTATCAAATTAAAAAAAAATAAATCAAAACCTTTATAAGAATAATTTTTCTTGTTTGTTCACTTTATAAATTAGCCCAAAGTGAGGAAATACTGAAAGCAGACAAAATACTATGTCTGAAATCCTAAACTGGTATTTACTGGTAACTGCAAAGAGACCTTTATGGAAGCAGGTGACCTCAATATCACCTAAGGGGAAAAAAAATTGTCATCTATGATTCACTTTATCTTTGGCCAATATAAACAGCTTTTCTGCAGAAGAGTTGCTGAATCGGATGGGCAGCAGATCTTTTTTAGTACAGTATTCTTTTATCAGCAAATATATGAATCACGAGGACCATCAGGACAAGGTTCTATCACATCCAAGCCAAGTCAAGAGATAACAATTGGGGTGTCTATGAAAAAACAGTCAGTCCTCCAGAATGACAATGGGGTGACAGAAGATAAGCATCTCTCTAGTAAAGTTGAAACAAGAATTAAGAAAAGTGAAAAAAAATTAAAGACTCATAAATTGAATTTTTGTTTAAGAAGGAAAAGGGTTCAATCACTTAATTATTTTGTCAAAAACAACTTTTTCTTCAGCACAAGATCTATTCCAGAAATCAACTATTATGATAATTGAAAGTGCAACATCTTCTGTAACTGAATCAAAGGAGTCTTGGATTTCTTTCATTCCTAAATATTTAGAACCTGTAGCCTCTTAAATCATAAAGCACTGAGGTTGGGTTCTCATCTGCTTGTTTTCAAATACAAACAGTATATATGACTCTGAACAGAGGGAGAATGGAGACAGGCATATATGTGGCTTCAGCAAATGAACAGCTAGAGATGTGATTGCTACCATGAGGAAGGGCGGGGGAGGGTTAAACTCCAGATCTGAACTTCGTTTTAGTTAGGCTTAAAAAAAGGAACACCGAGACAGCTGGTCTATTGCCCATCTAGTGTAATATTTCTGTAACTTTCATTTTGCATCCTGGATTATGACTGTTGCAAACACCTGAGGACGTGGGTAGTATTGCAGAAGACAGTATACTTCACAACACTCAATGAAACCAACCTGAAAGTAGCTTCAAAACTTCTATTCACAGTCATTTGCAGTTTTCTAAAAGCAAACTGCATGTTGCACAGTGTCTTTGTCAACCAGCTAGCATCATTCAGGTTTGCTGAAACAGTTTTCCTCTAAGAATTTGTTATATAGTGATAAGCAGTTTTCTAAAATTAATTTTAATAATGAAGGTATAAAAATCAGGAAAATAATCCCACAAATATTCAAAAATTGTAATTTGAGAGTAGATATTCTCTCCAGACCCATCAGAAATGTTCTTCTAATATTATACACAAGCAAAAATCTCTGTTGTCAGGATAACACCATGCAACCTACACTATGGAATGCACAGAATATATGTTCAGACCAGTGAACATGACATACATGCCAGGTACTATTGCATAGACCACATCTTCAAAATAACATCTGCTATAAAGCATCGGATAAATAGTTATGTATCAATAGTCATAATGTGTTTTTAAGACATATATTTATATAAATAATACACATATAGACATATACATATTACATATGCATGCAATAGATAGTAGATTAAACATGACAAACTCACTCTATTATTGTGGGATCCCATATATCTCTGGCTTTCCTCACTCCTTTCTCCAGGATTAATTTAACACAGATCACCAATGCACCAGATTAATAACAAATATCCCTTAGTACCTGAAAATCTTGTATATAAAGAGAAACTAGAATGCAATTAAACAAAAGGTACACAAGACACTTAAGGAAGCTTTGTGGGCTAAACCAGTTTATTGGAGTGAGATGTTTTCATAGTGATTTATGCCTCAGAGCAAACACTGAGACTACTTGCTGTGCTCACAGGCCTTTAAGGAGAAAGAAAGACCAAATCTGCCAGTCTAATAGTTCTGTGACTAGCATGCATCAAGAGTTGTTGCATTAGATGCTATTTCTCAGCAGTTTCCAATTTCTGGTTTATATAGCTGCTTAATGTTTGGGGTTTTTTTTGTTGTTTTAGTTTTTTTTGTTTGGTTGAGGTTTGTTTGGTTTTTTTTTGTATGGTTGGTTGATTTTCTTCATCCCTGGTTTGTTATCAAATACAATACAGAAGCTGTATTTTGAAACAAAATACTTAAAAGGAAACAATATAATTCCTTTTCTCTGTAAAAAGGGAAAACAAACTGAAATGAATGCATATTTATTGAAAATAAAGTCAACTTTATGAAGAGAGCAGACTGTAATCCTGAGAGCACTGATCTGTTACTATATTGACATACTTTGTCACTGTAGTAACAGAATGACTTTTAATTTTTTGCTAATAAGAATAGATAAGATTTGATTATTCTCATTTGTTTTGGGACTTTGTGGGAAGGGCCTGGTTCAAAGAAAGTGTGTCTTCCCCCCCTCCACCTCTCCAACCAAATAACATGAACAGCAAACTGGGAATCACAGGTGAAGGGAAGCCTGAGATACTCAACATTTTTGCTTCAGTCCAGTGGAAGCCTTTCTTTCCACAGTTGTATACTAAGTATACTGAAAAGTGAATATTTCAACTAAGATATAAAGAGCAAAATTTTTGTGGTGGAGGTGATGCAACGCTGGAATAGGTTACCCCCTGGAAATATTCATAGTCAGGTTGAACAGGGCTCTGAACAATCTTAGTTGAAGATGTTCCTTCTCATTACAGTGGGCATTGGACTGTGTGACTTTTTAAGGCCCCTTCCTACCCAAGCTATTCTATCTTTGAATGGTTAAAACTAGTCAAGCTTTCGTGGTTTATGAAAAGTTTGTACACCAAAGCAGAAAAGTTACTAGTGCTAGGTGGTCTGGCTGACTCTAACTAAATTTTGAGCATATTGGATCACTGAAAATATGTTAACTCTATTTTCCTTAAGAAATGCTGTCATAAATTCACCCATTACTTGAAAATCTTGAGTTAATCTTTTCAGATTAAAGTTTTCTCCAACCTTTCCTGGTCCACTAGCTTGGCATGATAAAAGTTAGATCTTTTTCTACGGTGAGTTTTGAAATGAGAAAGCAATGTTTCACATTATATCTGAACACTTTCTGTGCTCCAACACAAATGACCATTGATAACAAGATGAATGACAAACCTTTGGAATGAATCCATCATGAGATGTGAATACAGGCCACCACAGCTACTGCTATTTATTGCTCTTCCATTTCACTCCTCTGAACATGCTGAGATAGCATTAATTAATAATCTATTCTGAATATAAAATCTGTGATACCACTTACCTTATAATATTTTTATATTGTGTTATTAGAGTTGACATAATGATAATATCCACTTTGTAATGCAAATTATTTTAATAGAAAGAGCATTCAAACAACAGGATACATGAAGAAAATGTAATTGGATATACATTCTTTGAAGTATCTCTGGAAGGCAACCTATGAACATTTAGAAACTGGTAAGTAGCAACTGATGCCGTGAGAGACCCCAACAAAGCAGGACTCTGAGCCAAGTCAGTGTAGGATAAGATAAAAAGCAAAAGTCCTTTAATATCAGGCCTAGTGCCTACAGGAATACATGATGACATGCATGTGCACCTACTCAAGCTCTAGTTTCCATGGCTTTTATAATATGATCCATCCAATCCTCAGTTCACACATCTCTTGGTCAAGTCCTGGTCCCACCCCTGCTCCACCCCCCAGGAATTGGGTCTGGGATCGGTGAGACCTCCTCTTCATCATTCCTCCTCTTCTTTGGGCTGGAGTTCTTACAATGTTCTGATTTCTGGGTCACTCTGCCCTGTGTTTATGTCTCATTCTTCAGGCCTTCTGATATTCTTCAGCTCTTTACCTTGAAGAGAGTCTAAAAAAGACTAAATAACTAAAAGAATTTGAGCTACTGATAAATGGTAGGGGTTAGGATACATAAACGATGAACTTAAGCTGTCAGAAATATTAGCACACTAAATCTACATTTGCTACAGTTACAAGTAATTCTAAAATCTATAAAAATGAAAAAAATAAAAAATCAAACCCCCCTTCAGTATCACAACAGTAACATGGGTGTTTCCCTACATTATAAACTGCCTGAACAACATAGCCAGATGAGTAGAAGCCTGAAAATACCACTATTGCAACTCTCTTCCCTAATAAAAGCATTGTGTCTATTTCAATGAATTACTATCCTATTCTTAACTTTTCCCTTAATCTTTGTCTTAGTTTGAGGGAAACCAAAATGTTTACCAAAACCAGAGGAGAGAATTTCTCCTCAACAGACGCGTCACTCTTTATTAAGAAATAAGAACTTTAATTACTACCTGGATATAAGAAGGATAACTGTTCTTAACCACTGTATATATGTGTATATGTAGATACAGATATAACTATAAATAGACCAGAGGGGGAAAAAAAAGGAACAACCCAAAAATAAAACCCCAGCAGGCTCCTCCTGGTGCAGTTATATTTACTGACAGTGTCAGTGTCACACCTCAGCTGGCTGCGAGGTGAATTCTCTGTCTTTTCCCAGTGAGGCAGAGACAAGGGGGTGGGCAACTCATGCGGCACAGGATGGAGCCTTTCTCATGGGAGAAAAGCAGACTCTCTCTCTCTCTCCTTGTCCTCAGTTCAAAAAGAAGGAAAAGCAGGGAGTGGAGCAGTGGTGATAATTCCCAGGAATCTCCTTGCAGTCCAAGTCAGTCCCCAGGAAGAAAAGTTCTGCAGCGTGTCCCGAAGCAGCCGTGACTCTCCTCTCTCTCTCTCTCTGAAGCTCGGAGGGCCCAGAGATGGAGGGATGGGAAGGCAAGGAGCAGAAACAGAAAAAGAGCTCTCCCCAGCTTAGCAAGCAGTGGCTCCTTTTCCACAGCTGCCTAAAACCGAAAGTAAAGCCAGCACAGAGGGAAAACCTCTCCCACCCCCAGGTGCTGGGGTTCTGTTTCTCGCCTCCACCCCACCATTTAGTTGGAATCAGAAAGTCATCAGCCACTCTTTTGTCCTCAGTCTTGACACTCCAACGAGCAAACTTTTGTGTTGGTAGGGTGAGAAAAATTCTCTGAGGGACTCCTCCCAACACCACCTTCCTTTGTTTGAACCTTTAACAATCTTTTTAATTTTTTTTAAATACTATTTTATCTTAGTTCTTATGAAGCTGCATAAAATGCACCAAAATTTTTAAGTGAATCCTAGTATTTGGACTTCATCTGTGAATGAAGAAGCATGATGGGACCTTGTGGCTGGACTAAGTGATATAAATGAAAAATTTGCTGAGTTTCCCACAAGTAAAGATTCTTTCCATGTTAACAAACATACTGGATTATACCCCTTCTATTACAGTAAGTCTGAATCTTGAAATCCATTCACCATTTTCTAATACATGTAGACAGTGGACGTTTTGCAAGACTGAAGGTCAAACTATTTTCTCAAGAAAACAGAAAGAAGTTGTTCTATTTCGGTTCTTCCCTCACCTGTCCTATGGTATTCAGTAGTTTTTAATGAAAACCTTTAATACCCAGGTATGATTCCTGTGTAACTAGTCTAATTTCTTTCATTATGCATAGTGCAGTGGTGTTATCTCTGTTACTGCTAAATAAATAAACAAATAAAAAATAAATCTAAGGTTAGAAAAAGGCAATTTTTTTAAAGAAATAATTGATTAGTTGATTAATAGTTCTAATCTCTTATTTCTTTTTTTTTCTTTTACTTTTTTGTTGATGTAGCAATCCAAGCTTGCAGGCTGAGAATTTGTTCAAAAGCAATTCATGCAGTCTTCTAAATTAAAAGACAACACTTAGTATTGTCATGATACTAAAAAATAGACAGTCATTGAACTATTTAGGCAAATAATACCAGATGGGACAACTTTTTCATGCTTAGAATATGATTCCTCACATTTATACATGGCATGGCCTTTATTTTTCATGCAGTTGTTCATCAGTTTTGTGGGCCAGGACTAATCACAGTGCACAGACAGAGCCAGGGTGGCTGAATGAGAAGTGATGGGCAGAGAAAACCTCATAACATGTTGAGGGCAAGCAGGGCACCTGACTCGGTGATACCTGACTGTCAAAGACCAAGCAGCTACTTGCTGTGGTTCAGACCCAGAGGGGAGGCAACCAAATCTCCCCAGAACACCTTGCAGACTCAGGGTGGCTTCTGACCAAAGAGCAACAGGGATGTGGAGGGAAAAGCATAGCCTTGCAGTCCAAGAAAACTTACACGATGTCTGGTTGTGGTAGGTAAGCATAAATCATCAACCAATACATGTCAGATCTCTATAGATGCAGAAGATGGTACAAATAATGCTGACAGTTTGCTGATATTTCATAATTTTAGTCCTACCAGATCTAGCAGTCGGATAACAAGGATTAGTGAGGGCACTTCGGGTACATTTTATTTTAACTTCTGCCAAGCTGCCGCTAAATACAGCTTTAGGCAAAACAGTCACTTATCTTTGTCTTTTGTGAGAAAACAAACAATAAATATCTGACTGCTTAAGTGTTTTTGTGTTGTGCTCAGTGTGTGAATGTGTGCATTTTTGCCTTTAGATTACTGTGAGCTTGGTGCTATAAAGCACAGAGCAAATGCTGTACTAGGCCACCATCAACACCTGTTGCTGAGCATGTCCAGGCGTCATTTCTCTCTTCTGCCCTCAATAACAGAGGCCTCCAAAGCAGATACACTCAAATGACAAATGGATAGGTTAGTACTTCTGACAGCACATATTACCTGCATCCCTTCCCAGTGGAAAGAAAAATGTTTATAGTTTAGATTCATTAGGTAATTCTCATGTTTTTTGTAGTGAAGGCTATATAAATATACAGTAATCTGTATAAATAAATGATCCTGACACACAAATTATTTTAGAATCGTTATTATTTTTAAAACAAGTAAAAATACTCTTTTGAAGAGCTATTTTGAATTCATTTCCAAGCCATAAATATAGAACTAAACCTGCTATTTTTGGCTTTGGAAATGTTAAAAAATGATTAAAAATAAATTATATAAATAGTGGCCAATCTTCACGAACGAAGATTTGGGAAGGGTTCCCCCCACATGGGTGTGCCCTCCGAGCCTGCGCAGTGGTTTTTTAGGTGAGCCACAGCGTGCGCAGAGCTGGCCCCACCGTTTAAGTCCTGAGGTTCATCTGCCACGGCCGAGCAAGCTTGGACAGTGACACTGAGGTCCTTAGGACTATCTACAGCACCCAGTACTAACCGTGACTGACCCTGCTTCGCATCCGAGATCTGACGGGATCGGATGGCAGGGGGGCATTGAACTGCTGGGGGCAGTCCGTACACTGAGACTCAAACTCGCGACCTAGGAGCCGGAGTCGGGAGTACTCTCCACTACACCACGGGACCGCCCAAAAATAAATTATACCCCTGCTCTTTAATGCAGGGTACTGGGAGTATGGGGCTGCAGGAGCTAAGCTTAGAAGTCTGGATGAAGTTTCTTGCTCTTAGAACAGATGCACCACAACCTTCACACATTGGCACAACAGTATAGCATTTTTGTTACACATTTTCTGAGAGTGATTCATCTCTATTCCTGTTTACTGAAGAACAAAATAATTTTGAAGTAAGTTAAAGGAAAATGCCTAACACTGCTAAAATCCAGGAGTATTTTTTCCAGTTTAAATTATGTCATTACACTAATTTTGTAGCAATATCTACTAGCTACACTCAAGATCAGAATAGAAAGATGGCTGATTGTTATACACTGACTTTTAATTATCATTCATTGCAACAGTAATTTAAGTTCATTAGAGCATCAGTTTCTTAATGACTAGACGTATTTGAAATACATAACTGTTGGTATGGAAGATAAAAGAAAGAACAAAATCAAAAAGATTTTTTTTTCCTTGTGGGTAAAATAAAACCTACATTAATAATACTTCTTTTTCAGGTGTAAAGGAGTTAAAGTTATAATTATGCCTGTTATACATATACTTATACTACATTACCTGACTTCAGCTGGTTCAAATTAGTTAGGAGTAACAGATGGAAATCACCCTGAGGTTAATATTTCTTCCCTTCTGAACTGCCAGCTTCCAGCAGGTTTTTTTATGTCCTTAATTTTGCTATGCTACTGCTTGCAAATTCACACTGTAAGCATTTTTCTTCCTTTTTTTTTTTCTCTCCTTAGTGTTTTTTTTTTGGTGTGTATATATTCTTCATTATACATCAAGGGTATTTTATGCCGGTTTATGCAATATATTCACGATAACTGTAGTGGTATGCTTGTCCTCATGAGTCTGCTGTTTGATCACCCTTACAACCATTTGCTATCAGTTTTGCATTTCTCACAGCACGTACTCTGAACATATCTGTCTGTTCTTTGCAGTTCATCCTTCGATATTATTTTAATTTTCACTAAAACCTTGTCAGAAATCATGACAGTTATTTTTATGCAAAATGTTAAATGTTTAATCTCCTGTGTAAGATTTTAAATTTATGCTTAAAGCATTAAATGTGTGTTGTTACACTAGGCAAGTATAAGAAGCTTTGAGTGGCTGATAACGTTGTACATAAGGGAAGCAAAATGTTTTTACAGTCTAAATAATCTGCAGAAAACTAGGAAGGAATAGGCTGGAGAATCCCATTCACATTTTGTAGCAGGGAGGCTGTAAAATGGTCAAGACTCCATTTTGTCACTATCAAACAAATACTTAATACATGTTGAGGTCAAAGACAGTTTTTAAATACATGAATTTGTACCAAGAAGTACTTAAATAAAATATGCTGCCCAACTTCACAGATTATCACAGAAGCAAAAATTGAACAAGATCTAGTTTGTTGTACAGATCCTCAGACTGTCTCTTGCTATTCAGAAAAGCCTTTTAGACAGTAGTCCTGTAAAGCCTATGGAAAACAACTGGAGGTGTAATACCAGGATGCTTATGGCGAGTGTGTGTGTGTGCGTGTGAAAAATAAATATATTTAAAAATATCAGAATTACTATCTCTGTGTTCCATGGAAAACATACAGAAGATTGCACATCTCTGATAAGCTTAATCTTCTATATTCTTATTCTCAAAAGAGTTCAGAACTCCTGATATTGCACATAGCGCCAGTTTTACTTTAAACTACATATTACAAATATATTCTTTGAGTGCTCAGAAAAGCCCCATGAAAGATTAGGATTTTAAATGTTAGTGTAAACCTCCTCCTGTGCATGAACATTACAACATAGTCTTTAATTATCTGAGCAACACTGAGCTCTTTTTAACACTTGTCTGCTACACTAAGAATTAGGGGAGTTACATAGTAAAATTTTCTTGGTTATATCAGAGAAAAACCCTAGACTTGATAGCAAGTCTTTCATGATGTAGAGTTCACTAAACACATCTTTAGCACTTGAATTACTAGAATAACAGGTCTACATTGTTCTTATCTGTGCAGACTACAATTAAAGAAGGAACACTTGGCGTTTGAATTTCATAGAGACATGCCGAGAAGATACATGATGGGACAGAAAAACTTTAGGTACTATTTCAGGTTCAGAAATATATGCTAGTGTTCGTAGGCTCATTGCAGAATTTTGTGAAAACTTTACCCCTACACCTCCACCATTATTCTCAAATCTTTCATCCAGCCTCTCCTTTGTCAGATTTTGGATATGGCATTCCAAGCCCCAGTTGTTTAGTTGTTTTGTTTCAGTTTCTATTCATATTTCCCGTGCCATTTGTATTTATTTCCACTGATTAAAAAAAAAAAAGGCAAAATTAGGATGTCCAAGAATGCAGTCTGCACAATCGATACAGGCATTTTCTGTGTGGCCCAGAGGAACCCAGCTATAGATTCAAGGACTTTCAGTCCATTGAAGCATGACCAGTTGGACTGAAATCTTTGAAGATTTAAGATTTTTTTTCAAGTAAACAAGTCTTCCAAGAGCATTAAATGCAATATGCAATATTAAAAAATAAAAGTCTTTAAATTTGACCTACCTGTGTAGATTTTTTGTAATGCAGACAAAAAAAGTCACATTTCCAACACAGGCACTCTCTCTACTACTTTTCAAGACCTTTTACTACAGGAGAAAAAAACCCCAGAATTATCAGAAAAAATGTCACAATTTTTTTTTCTTTTACAACAAAGTGCAACAAAGTATTTTCCTGTATTCCAAATGCTAAAAATGCCTGGATAGCTTTATTCCTTTTTTTTAAAAAGTTTTTGGTTTCTTTTACTCAGCCCACAAGCTGAGAAATTTCAGTCCAGATGGCTGAAGTTTGCCAAACTTATAAACAAATGAAATCGGGGTCTTAAAATGGAAATCATAGGCAACATTACTAATTAGGAATTCTATTTTTATTTTGCTCAGCTGCCTCCTCTTCTCCATCTCCCAGTAAAAATAACCAAGAAAACAGAAAATTGAATTTGGTAATAGATTACGAGTTTGAGGCTTTCTTTTGGAGGAGGGTTTATTGAAGCCCCATGCATTAATATGTAAACATATTTTTAGGTAATTATATTCCTTGAAAACCTTCATCTTTTTTCTGCAACACCTCTGAAATATAATTGAGTTGTTCTAATTATGCTAATGTTCTCTCTGTAGGTGTAGATATTTGACAGCTATGTGCATTCTAAAAAAGTGAGATTTTCCATTCACTGTTACATCTCAACTCTAGATTTATAGGTTTACCACTTGTGTCCAAAGTCCCTGTGAAAATACAGCAAAAAGTAATGTAAAATAGGAGTGAAAATGTTGCTGACACTCTAAACTTTCAGATTCTGGTTTCAGATGACTTGTTTCATCATCTTCCTGTGCTTCTTCTTTACATTTAACACTTGGAAACTCACTGTAGCCATTCTGTAAGCAGTCCATCAAGCACCCACCATACACTCACAGGCAAGCGTATGTTTTCCTCAGGCCTGAGTGCCTTGCTGTTGGTTGGCTCCTTGCTAGAGTCACTTTTGATACTATGGTCTTTATTTGAACTTTTGAGATCTGTGTTTGCTGGATAAGATTTATACTCTGCATCGCAGATGTGGTAATATGGAAAAGCTGGAAAAAAGACAGCCATGGAGCCACAGCACCATCAAGTGACAATTGCCTCTGTTGCTGTAAACTCTACTTCATGAGCACATGTAGGTCCTTCCACTTTTGTCTCTCACCCTCTTTCTGCTGCAGGTAGTGAAGAAATACATTTTAAAGTTAATAATAACAGACAAATAATTAAATTGAAGCTATTTTTCATTATTTGAATGGAAATTTCTTCTGTTAAGCCATTTATACTGTGTTTTTTGGAAACAGTAAAACAGACTTGGCTCAGGGTATCTGCCAAAGGCTTAAATCAGGTGACTGGTCTTCCTTTCTGGTCACTTTTCATACACAGGATAATATTGGGCAAATCATTTACTATTGCTGTACTCTAGTTCTCCTGAGTGGACTGAGAAGATTAGTAGCTCTCCCTGCTTTAAATGCAGATATACAAATGAAACACATTATATCAGGGAATATATAACTCTAATTATTTTATCATGTTTTTTATTTCTTTTCTGTTTCTCTAAGGAATTCATGGTGGCTCAAACCGACAACGTCACCTGTGCGATCATGCAGAGAAAAACATGGGTATTCACAGGAGCTTTCTGAAGCCCTTCCCGCAGTTCTCATGCTCCATCAACTCTACAAAGCAGAGAATAACCCATACAACTAGGAAATCATCACAGAAATAACAAAATGAACATCAGTTCTTCTTTCATGAGGTCCCAAAGAGGAGGAGGATAACAAAGGACCCAGATTTGGCTTTGTGCTGAGGGAAAAGTAAAGGTGATTTTTTTCCCCCCACTTCTCCCACAGTCTAGAGCTTTCCAGCACCTGCTTTGATCCCACCTGCAAAGACACTCTTGAGCTGTGCTGTCTCAGGCCAGTCAAAGAGGCCTTTGAGACCACACCTTTTTCACATGCAGTCTTTCTGTTCAGAGCTAAGGACAGGATGTGGCAGTTTTTGGAAAATGGGGGAAAATAGCTTCATATCACACTGAGACTTTCACAGGTGGAAAGTAAACCTAAACTGACACTATCTTTTCCAATAGCATATCTCCTTCATAACTGTTCTATCATACAAATGAAGAGATATGACAGGATGTAACAGGAGTTTTTACTGCCCCAAATTATTATACCACACTATAACACAGAAGGAGGTTTTACTGACCATTAATACGTCATATATGTGTATACAGAGATACCTAAATATGTATAGATATTGTGTGTGTGTATATATATATATATGTATATATATGTATATTATAACTATGTATCAGGGGATTTTTCACCTTTTTTACTCTTGTTAGTTTTATACTGAAACATGACCTCTAAATAGTGGAACAATAGGTAAAGACAACATAAATATTTCACTTGAACACCAGAAGTAGATTCAGGAACTGGATATATATCATCATTTATGCTCATCCTTGATTCTGAAATCAAAGTGAGAAGGAGACTAATGGCTGTTAGACTATCAGTAAGTAAATAATGTCAGACATTACACATCTTCCTGAGGCCAAATCTCCAGTTCTGTTACTATCCCAGACAATCTGACTGAATCAGAAACAAATGAAGCCTTTCTTTTGCTTGTAAGTACCTCATTCTTGCTAAGTAACTGGGTCTTGGAACTTTGTGAGGGAACATACACAGCTTCAGCTAGGTGGATGTGGACTTTTGGATGACACAATCCTCTCAGATTGTGAATGGAAACAGGTCTTGTTTAGCAACACCATTCTACATAAGGTTTTGGAAATGGAGAAATGTAATGTATTGCTAAAATCGGAGGAGGGGGGAGGGGGAAGGGGAGGGGAAGGCATGAATGTTCCATATCTCTTGGGAAAAATATTGATATGATAGTAAGAAAAGTGGCAATACAAGATAGAAATACCCAGATTCCAAAAAATTCTGTGTAGATTTCTGAAGTACATGATTCCCTATTATGTTCAATCTGCCTCTACATCTGGCCCCAAAACATGATTTGTGATTTTAATATGGTAGGCAAGACATAAGTTAATGTGTTTTTCTCTGCTGGAGCTAAAACATTCAATAATAATAATAATTAAAAAAATAGTGAGGGAATCTTTAACAATTATGTGAAATGAGAGACAGATAATTTCCTGTGATAACAGCCCATGGAAATATAATGAGTCTTAATCTTTCTGCTTACAGGTCACTCCAACATTTCTGTGGTCTTTATATTTCACAGATGAGTCAAATGGAGGGGACCTCACTTACAGCCATTTTTCTACCTGAAACTTTATCCTCTTTTGAAGCTGCTTACTTTTTTTCCAAATGTATCTGTTGAGTTTTTGCATTAAAATTTAGAGCAACTACTAGAATAATAGTAATAAAAAAACTCCAAAACACATGAAATGAAGGCTTTGCTTTTGGTTTTTGGAGGGTTTTTTCTCTTAAAAATGCCAGAGTTGTTCTGGGAATCCTGTAGTCACTGGTTTTTCTATAAGGCAGTGCCAACAGTCTGATCACAGCATTCACAACACATTAATTTTCCACCAAGATATTCAATATTACATGTAATATAGCAGCCAAAGCTTTGCAATGCTGAGTAGTTTCTCAAGCAGCTGCCACCGCTTCCTCCTCAGGGATTTGTATCACTGTGGTGTTGCATGTAGTATGAAAGTTAGAATCATAGAATCATAGAATATCCTGAGTTGGGCCTCATAAGGATCATGGAGTCCATCTCCTGGTGCCGCACAAGACAATCCTGGAAATCACACCATGTGCCTCAGAGCATTGTCCAAATACCTCTTAAATTCTGTCAGGCTTGGTGCTGTGACCCCTTCTGTGGGGAGCCTGTTTCAATGCCCAATCACCCTCTGGGTGTAGAACCTTTTCCTACTATGCAACTTAAATCTCCCCTGACACACCTTCACGCTGATTTTATGGATTAAAAATTCTGTCTAATCCTTGGGGAATAAGGTCAATAGGAGTATTTTTTTACTGTAGTGTGATTGATTGTCGGTTTCTTCAGCTCTTACAAAGATGTCTCTAGAGATGTGATATTTGATAGGTACTGATTTTTATAAGCCAGAGGTCTGAAAGAGCCCTTTTTGATCTAGGCACATATTTCTCAGTGAATTTTTGATTGTCAGGGTGACAACCTCCTTTACACAGCACATTCCCGTTCTAGGGCTTATATATTGTTTCTCTTTTCATATCCCAAGCTCTTCTTAGGGCTAATTCCAAGAATAATGAGGGTACTGATACAGTGGGCTTTGCACCTTATATTTGAAATGACAGCTCAGAAAATAGAATTAAGGGAGATACACTCTATTTTAGCCTCTATAGCTTTAGTTTAGATCTGCTGTGCTGAAGCAATAGAAGATGCCATAGACTGAGAGGAAGCTTGAAGCCACAAGACCCCTCACTCTCCCCTGCTCTGAGGAGAAGTGGTTATTCCATGGATTGAAGTGTTCTTTATGGAAGTAAGCATGTGTGGTTTCTCATCATGAATGATCAGTACAAGATTATTCCCTTGTATGGTGGGAAATGAAAAACATGATGAACCTGCTTACCTGCCAAACTCAGGACATCCTGACTTCCATTTTTTAGATTTGCAAATGCATTTTACCCCCAACCTTATGTATCCAAAATGCACAAGGAACATAGGATCAAGAACTGGACATGAGACATCTTTTTTTCATTTTCTTCCTCCTCCCTTAGTGCCTGTCATCACACTCCCATTCTCTGTCAAATTACACTTTTCCTACACACATTTTGGTAGAACTGCAATATCGGTTACTGGGTATATCCTCTTCCCCAGAACAGCCAGTATTCTGTGCTTAAAAGATGTAAGAACTACTGATTTTTAACCCAACTTTAGGGAGATCTGAAGCCCCCTTCCTGAATTGTGAAGGCAAGCTCACTTTAAACATGAGTTTTTTAAGTCTCTTGCTTCTCCACATATGCTGTGTCTTGGTCTGTGTTGCACAGTAAAACATACAAGCTAGATCCTGTTTGATCAAACAAATGTTATTCCCAAAGAAAGCTCTCTGCAATTCTATGACGTAGTGACTGAGGCCTCAGCACCAGGTGTTCTGTTCTACAGTATTTCTCTGTGCTAGTTGTTAGTGCCAGGTGACATGGGCTTCTTGGAGAGAACCAGCAAAGACAATGATCATAATGACAGGTGCAGCACCACCACATCTATTAGGTCTTCTCCACTGCCACTCTCCATGGAGCCTGACTGAACGGGCTTACATCGAACATGCTCTGCAATCAACCTGATGGAATGATTTCAGCAGAGGAATGATCTTTCCAATCTAAACACTGCTCTTAACTTAATTTAGGAATGGAATTTTCAAATGCCTGACCTTTAAAACCAGGGTATTTCTCCCAGAGCAGCAACTGACTTTTTAATTATACAGTAAAAAGAAAATAATTTATGTTAGGAAAATCAACATTGTGTTTATTACATTCTAGAAAGCAAATGATAATAATTTAGATGTATGTATAAATATAATTTATATTTATCTTAGGCAAGAATACAGAGCTCACATTTATCATGAGGGGATCTTTTCACATTTAGAGTCTGAAGAAGCTAATGAATTGATTACAGTAATAACGGGAGTAAATGAAATATTAGTCTGAAATAGGAGTCTGAATTTAGTATTCCCATAATATATTTTTTTCAGCTAATACTTATGTCTGTAACACATACTTGAGAAGCAAGTCTTACAAACTGAATCAGCATTGTTTGACAGGTCCTGACAAAGTGTAATAATGCATTCCCTCAGGCTAATTTTATACAAAACAGAGAGATGAAGAGTGGTCTGAAGTTCCTGTAGCAGATGATTATTCACGAAGTTTCTAATTCAATGGAGCACTCAAAAATCCAAATACTTATTATTAATTATTAATATTATTTATTTAATTATCTTACTAAATTAAGTGAAAAGTGCTAATTTAGTTCTAAAGTTCTGAGCTCCTAGAGATTTTTATCATTTAGTAANTATGTAGTTGAACAAGGTTTCTTTTAAAAATGATGAGTAGTTTTATATACTTTAATATCTAATGATATATCCTGAATTATTGTACATTAACATTATTCTTAGAATGTGTCAGGTGTATGATTTTACAAAGTTCAACTCCTTAGGGTCTTTGAACTTCAATCTCAAAGCTGAAATTATACGAACTTTTAAAATTATTGCTATTTTGCAGTTTATTTGTTCATAGTTTATGCAGTCCACTCCACTTTTTCTTAATTGAGGCATGTAGATTTCAAGGATAAATCTGTCATCAATTGTCAGAAATAACTTCACTTTCAAAATTCTATAATGATCCATAAGCCTTTTTCAGATGTTTTTCAATCTACAGATTATTTGTACCAAAAGCTCTGAAGACATCTAGCATATCCATCTCCTTTTGTCTCTGTTGGTCAAATGAAAATGTAAAAATGTGGAGCAGGAAGAATTCCTTGAAGAATATCTTTATCCCATTCTTCTTGCACTAACATAACAATCTGGTGAAAAAATGAAGGGAGAGATACTATGTTATGTGTCATTAACTGCAGCATTATACATCTACATCTTTCTGGAAGTAACATGGACACCATAAAGTTTCATTGAATTTATCTGTCAAATATTCACTTTGTGCAAACCAGTAAAAAGAAATGTCAAGATTTTATATCAACCCTGCATTTTTGCAGTGTAAAAATGTCTTCAGCAGAAGACCCTCAATACATAGGGATTTCAGAATACTTGAATGTGCTTATTTCCCCTGTTTTCGTCCCAAAGGGACCCAGTGAAAATGATGTATAGCAGAAAAAATATTTTTTTTAAGGAGAAACCCCAAAATTATTACTTCTTGAAGCTAAATGTGTGAAGGCACATAGGTCTTGCTGCTGGAGCAAGATATCTTTGGATCATGCTCAGTCTGGGTTAAACTGATAAAACTCGGTCCTCAAAGAGAAGAGCAAACCTCCTTGGGCATGTTTTAAGTATCATTTTAATGCCAGGTGACAATGGCTCCTTTCAAAATGAGAAATGGAAGGCCACTGTATTGATCTTCCAATAGAGATCAATCCTCCTACAGTTGCAGAGCCTACAGCAATAGCTCCTGTGGTACTATGCACTTCTCTTTGGCAAAAGTGCTGAAAACAACTAAATGTGTCTCTGCATGTTCCTTTAATTTTAACAGTGTGCTTAAATTTAGGGTGAAAAGAAGATAAGTCGCTTGGAGATGCTGTCATTAGACCTGTTTACCAAATTTTATATAGGCTTCAAAATCTGTCTTCTAAAAATACATATTTCATTCAAAATCATCTAATGGATTAAATCAGTTAATCACAAACACCACAGAAAGCAACTAGAGCTATTAATAATAAATAGAAACATTTAAAATGCTACTGAGATCCAGAGATGTTTTTTAAAAAACTAATATATTCTAACAGTAAGAACTTGAATTTGCATAAAGAAGCAGGTTCTTGCAGAATTATTTTGCAACATTTAGAGAAATTTCATACATTTTGTAATAGCTACTCTACACTGCAAGTTCTTGACAGAAAAGTTATCATAGTTCTGGGCATATTACTTACTCTATCAGAACATTGGATCTCAAATAAATTCCCTAGTATGTAAAGTAGAGGCTTAGGCTGTTAAATTGACTGCTTGTGCAAGGTCAGATCAAGGGCTGTCTTAGATACGATTTTTAAGAAACACGTTCATGATCAACCTCACAGTTTGCAGGTTCAGCCATCCATATTTATTATGAAAAAACAAGCACTTGAGCAGGCTTTAAGGTAAGCATTTGTCTTTCCAGACCTCCTTTCTCCTAATGTTTTTTTGAGAGTGAATGCTGATAAAATGCACAGGAACTATTTCAGACATTCAGGCAAATAGCAATGGTTTGTGTGTGTCCCTCTAGAATTCTATGAGAGATAGGAGTAGAAGGAAACAGAGCACAACTAGAAAATCAACTTGTAACAATGAAAATAAAAACCTAAAGAAGAGTGGAGAAATTTAGAATTCTGCTTGCAACATCCGTGATCACTCAGATTTTTCTGAATTTTTAGAAATGAGTCACATACCTGATTATTTAGTAAAAAAGAACATCTCTGTCCATGTCAGTCAGTGAAAAGTTTCAAGGGTTGTATTACAAATTGCAGTGTCTCAATAAAGGAGATAAACTGAAACTACAGCTAAGATAGTCCTGACTTATCAAAACTAACTTTTTTTCTATTAATTTTCCTAAAAGTTTGGAAATAACTGCCTAGGTGAACCCTATTTCCAGTTGCCTACTAATTATTTTCTTCTTGAAGTGAATAGTCATCAGGGATGTGTTGAAGTAATTCTTGACCTTTGAAGTCAAAAGACACAGTTGATTACTGTAAAGTCTAATTATCCCTTACAGGGATACTCATGATTGCTAACTTTGCTTTGAAGCATTAGGATCCTTGGTGCATACTTAACGAAGAGAGGAAGATTATTCCAGTGGCTGAATTAGACCAGGTGACTAACTTCTGTTTTTCTACAACCTTGATAGGTTTTAGCAACACACTTGAACGACCTCAGTTTCTAGAAGAATGAGATCCAAACACTCAGATATATTGCTGATTTTCAACCTACACAGACAGAGCATGAACCTTTAGTTATATTTGTCTTTCTGGAAATAATTTGCCTAATGCAGACCAGGATACACTTCACCTCCTTTGCAATAAGAGCATTTTGCTGTCTCATATCCAACCTAGTGTCCACTGGGACCCCCAGGAATTTTTCTGCCAACATGCTCTCCAGCTGTGCAGCCCCCATCATATATTGGTGCCTGGGGTTGTTCCTCCCCAGGTGCAGAATTTTTCATTTTCCCTTGTGGATCATGATATTCCTGTTCATTCCTCCAGCTGTTAAGGTCCTTCTGTATGGCAGCACAACACACTGGCCTTGATATCAGCCACTCCTCCCAGTTTAGTGCTATTTACAAACTTGCTGAGGGTACACACTACCACATCATTCAGATCATCAATAAAGCTGTTAAACAGGTGGGGAGCCAGTACTGGGGCTATTACCACACCTGTTGTAATTTATCAGTGACTTACCAGCAGTGGTACAAAGAAAAAATGGTACTGAATGTACTTTGACCTGAAAATATTTCACCTTCTGAATCCTTTCAACAGTAGTCTGCAGCAGGACTCAAAATTTCCCCAGGCTGAGGAATTCGAATGAATGAACTTCAATAGTAAAAATACTGAAACATCTAAAAAAAAAAAAGTTAAAATGGAAAAATAAAACATAAAAAAGTAGTGAAGAAAATAATCTGCAGGCTTATTCAGTAACCTAAACCTTGCATCAAGGTAAGCCATTTATTTCAAGTGACAATGTAGAACCATGAGGCTTTGAGGCCACAGCTCATTTGTTTTGTTAGACACTGACACAGAGAGACGAATGAAAGATAGGGAAAATGTGAGAAAAGTGAAAAAATCATGAGAGTAAAGGCAAGATAGCTGTCAGGAAGTCATGCAGAGATATAAGCAGCTTACAGAGCCTATGAGCTGGCATTAAGTCTCTAAGGAATATGACCTTAATAAATGCAGTCCATTACACCTTTAGAGTCAGTACAGCTTCAAAGCTATTTGCATGTAAATGATTGCATTTTCTGTCACCCAGTATTATCTGATAATTATAAACATAGCATTTTTTTGTTGTTGTTGCTCATGTGATTTATGCTCCAGTTCTGCTTAAAAACTAGAGAAGAGCTATTGGTGTCAGCAGAACTTGGTACTCTCCAAAAGTTAAACAAATTCAAGGACCTCACACTTTTGCATTTCCCTCCCCAATTCCTCAGTATAAAAATGTGTTGCCTTTAAGTATTGCCTCCCTTAGTTATCTGCTAGAAGAATGTAAGACATTCCACAGTTATCAAACACATTGAGACTGATCAAGTTGACTGTAGGTTTAATACAACCTGACTATATGACACTGCGATAAGAAAAATGAAATTATGGAGAGGACTGTATCATTAACTACGAAGAAATAGACAAGTTTTTCCAGACTTTTTGCCACAGGGCAATGCAAATAAATTTTAAAAAAGCAAACAATAATCTTCATTGAAAATTAATACATCTGTATTTCAAATAAGATGTAAGCTGATGACAAATGGCAAATATTGTGATCCACATACTGTATTTTAAAAATTATTAGCATATGGATAATTAAATTGATGAAAGACAGAAAAATAGACACAGATAGCATTGGTAAGAAACATGAAGAAGTAGAAAAAGCTACACTCCTTCAATACTCATAATCTCATAAGAGTTATCACAGAAACACAGAATATCCTGCGTTGGAAGGGACCCTTCGGGATCATCAAGTCCGATGTCTGGCCCTGTGTAGGACAACCCAAGAATAACACCATATGCCTGAGAGTATTGCCCAAACATTTCTTGAACTCAGACAGGCTTGATGCTGTGACCATTTCCCTGGGGAGCCTGTTCCAGTGCTCAGACCTTTTCCTGATATCCAATCTAAACACCCCGTGACTCGGTTTCATGCCATTGCCTGGAGTCCTGTCACTGGTCACGAGAGTAAAGGGATCAGTACCTGCCCCTCTGCTTCCCTTCATGAGGATGCAGTAGACTACAATGAGGTCTCCCCTCAGTGTCCTCTTCTTTTCCAGGCTGAGCAGCCCAAGTGATCTCAGCTGCTCCTTGTAAGGTTTCCCCTCCAGACTATTCACCATCCTCCTGGCACCTATGTGACTTAGTTCATCCTGTGTTACAAATAAGACATCATAATTTGTCTGCTCCCGGCCCAATGTGTTTATGAGACTTGTGCAACTGTTCACAGGTCTGAAGACATGGATGTTTACATCAATCAGTAACTTGGGTACTTCAGAGAGTAAAGTCTTCTTAACTGAGGTATTAAATCTGAGCTCAGTGGTGTTTGTCCCTGTGCGACACTTATATTTAAATTATTTGAACTGGCATAGTTACCTGAGAAGTGTATGATTCCATGTTCTGTGCTTGTATGGATGGTAGCTCTTTCTCTCCTTTCTAGCTTTACTTTCCTGTCTAGTGTGATATAAAGTTATTCCCTTCCTTGACAATGTCCACTTGTCAAGGACACTTTTCATACTTATAGGTATTCCCAACAAAATTATTTATGAAGATTAATAAATATTTTCTTATTAAAATTGATACATTAAACTGCAATCAGCATCATTGCCTTCAATGAAATCTCAGTTAAACTGACTTTCTGTACAGGACATGAACCTAACACAGGTTAGATTGCAGTCTAAGCTGCTATTCTTATTTGACCTAAGTACTTGAATCAAAATTTGGAATCCTGTAAAACAGTTTTCTTCAAAAGAGAAACTGCTGAAGAATAGCCAGACTCTCTGTTCTCTAGACAAAGGAAAAAAATTCTCTTGCTTGTGATGCCAAACTTTAAATATACATTTAGCTTCGAAGATCTCACTGCTATGCCATCAGGGCTTTTATGACTGAATCTAGAGGTTCCCGTCTGGCTCACTGGTGTCTTCGTCTTCCACGTCTCCATCCTCCTCAGAGGTGTGCCTCATGGGCTCTGCTGGATTTAGCTGCAGTGTCTGGAAAGCTTTTAGGCTCTAGTTATTAGTTCTACTCATTCATCAGGCAGCAGGTTTTGCCCTCAGCTAGTGCAGTTAAAACCTGAACATAATAGTGCAAATGAAAATTGATGGCTGGTCTAAGTTAATATGCCAAGTTATGAACTAGTACAGCTTCTGTAATAACAGCATCCAGAAGAAGTGGAAAGGAAAAGCTCAAGGAAATAAGCTCTTCAGCCACCCTGGCTCTATGATTACATGATTACAGATGAATGCATGATTAATACCCTCATACACCTCTTCTACAAAGACAAGGCAGGAAGCTTCCTTTGCTCATGTAATTAACATGGTGAAGCAGACTCAGAAGTGTCTGTTTTACCAGGATGTATACTTAACCTCAAGTTAGAGGCAATTATTGTTTTACCTAGTCCTATGAAGAAATTTGAAAACATTTAAAAACAGGAAGTAAATGTGTTAGCCAGTATCAGTTGTGTATAACTCAACCCAGAGCATTATTATTCCGTAAACATCAACATGCAGGGAGTAGTAATTTAGGAGCAGAACATTTTGTGAAGACACCAGTATAATATAATTTTACCCATCAGTAAGCAATAGTGCACAACCATGAAGACTATTTGCCTACTGACAGCTGGTCTGATAATGCCCTTCCCTCCCTGCCTATCATCTAGGCTGTGCCCACACCGTTCAAGACCTAGTGCATAGATCTTAGCATTTAGCAATTTCAGCAGTTTCATATGGTCAGAAGTGGTTTGTATAGTGCCCATAAAGTTTGCAAAAACTTTATTTGCATCATGATGTTTGTTTCTTCTGGTATGATGGTCTTGTGACCCCATCTCTCTGTAGCTATATAATACTTTTCTTCAAGTATAATCCTCAGCTTCAAATGGTTTTACACTCTCTGCCCTATGTAAAAATATATCTTGTATTGAAACAGCTCTTGTGGCAAATTCTTAATCTACTCAATAAGTTGTTACTCCCCTTTTCAACTCAAGTAGTTATGGCAGCACAGTATTGCATTTCATTTTATTCAGTGGGCTGTGACAGCCCATAACTGTGACCTTTTTTGTGGACATGCTTATACTTGTCAGGAATTATGACTTGTAGTGATCCACAAAATTGCTATTGCATTATCTCTTGATAATGTAAAGTAGTATAAAGTAAATCATTACTGTAATAACAGTCTTTCATTTATTCTATTTTCTTCCACTGTTTGCAAATGGCAAAAAATAGAAAACCAGAATACAAATGTATCAATTTGTAGCATATTTTTGTTTTCTGTTCGTGAGTTGAACTGGTGTCATTGATGCAAGCTGTTTGCTTCTCTCTATATACCCTATTATTTGTGTATATGTTTAAATTATGATTTTTCTCTAGGTTTAAGGACATCCATTGAAACACCCTCTTTTCAAGCTACTCTGCACTCTTTCCATCAAATCTGACATTATAAATGTTTGAACATAAAAATCAATTGCATGATACGCCTAGTGCTTTTCTTAGCCCACAGAGCTACTATAATTCATAGTTATAAGTCAAACCATGTAAAACTATTCAAAATGACTAGAGATATAACCCCCTATAAAACTGCCATAATCCTTCCCTGCAGGTTATTTCTGTGTAAATTTTCTGTAACATATGGATGCTCATCTGATCTTCATACATCTGAATATTCTGGAAACTAGGACGACTGTAGACATAAGAGTTGAGCTTCAAATATTCCATTGACTTCTTATTTAAATATATTTTTACATAAGTCAGGCAACTTTATCTAACCTTCTGTAAAAATGCTGGTGTATCTTCTACAGCAATTAAATCACAGAGTATGAATTAGTTGTAAAAACATTCATTAATGCATTACTTAGAGTTACTCAGAAAACAAAATGTGATAAAATTTAAAAGGTCAAAACTGAAATGAAGCACTTCTAATAAAAAGTTATGAATAAAACAAATTGTTTATCTCACTCTTTTTTTGCCTTCATTGTCACATTTGCATATAGAGCTCCAGAATTTTGCCATTCTGTTCTCAACTTATTTTTCTAGATCTGTGTGGGTATTTTGTATCATTAATAGCTCTGCTGATTAACAGCTTCACTTTTGACAAAAGCTTCAATTCAGGGGAGCTTTCCTGGATGTTTTTTTCTTTTACAGCACATAAATCTGTAATTATCAACATTACATTTGAATATAAAAAATAGCTGTATTTTGGGGGTATCTTTGGGGGTGAGAATGAAATATCACAGCTCCTTTGCCAAGTGCCATCACTTAAGAGTCTTTCTCCTTCAAAGCACATGTCAAGAGGGACAAAAAAGATTAAAGTGTCTGATGTTCTTATTCACACATATAAAAAAATGCTGCCTATCTTCAGGTAAGATTGTTCTTTTGTTTCCTTAATTATTATCCTCCTGTGGGAAACCAAAGTAATTTTCTTTAAAGTAAACAGTACAAAATTAGACTTTCTTTTTTATTTTTTTCCCCTCTTCGTTTTTTTTTCTCTTTAAGAGACTGTTTCATCAGATCTCTGGAAGTGGTGAGAGGGTATGCTAGTCCCTAACCTTGCAATTATTTTAAGATTTTTGAGCCTATACACAGCTACTCTCTATTCCTCAGTGCCCTTTACAATAAGACTATTATGGCAAAGAGCTTGACTGCATTGTATCTACGCCTAATGTTTATTCATAAGGATTTGCCTTTGAAATGAAATTGTAAGGTCACTCTGAGAACACTTATATGTACAATTATGTTTCCATAGGCTTCCTCACAATAACAATCTGCCACCATGCAACTCAGGACACCATGGGGCAAGGCCAGTGGGACCTGCAGGAATGGGCTGACAGGAATTGCATGGAAGTCAGCAAGTACAAATGCCCAGCACTACTCCAGGGAGGGCAGGGTCCCTGTAATGAGGCAGGCTGCAGACAGAGGGGCCTCGAGGTGGTAATGGGCAGTGAGCTGAACACAAGCCTATGGCATGACCTGGCAGCAGCAAAGGAGGACAGCAGCATCCTAGGCTGCATGAACAGAGGTGTGGATAATAGACCAAGGGAAAGGATTGTTCCGCTGCACCTGATACTCCTCAAACCAAAACCAGACACTGAGCACAGCTTTGGGCCCCAACACAGCAAAGACCTGGACAAACTGAAGTGAGCTCGGGAGAGCCCTTCCTAATGATGGGTCTGGAGCACTTGCTCCCTGAGGAGATACTGAGAGCTGGACTGGTTCAGCCTAAGGAAAGATTTGGCGATATCTAACAGATCCCCACAGACTATAAGAGAAGGTCATTGAGGTTGTACCAGTAGACTGTGACATCTCTGTCCTTGGAATGATTCAAGCCCTGGAACAAGCCAGAAGCAGCCTGGTCTGACCCTACAACTGGCCCTGCTATGGGTAAAGGGTTGGGCTATAGATGTCCTGAGGTCCTTTCCTGCCTGAAATAAGTTGCTATTCTGTGCTACCACTTCTGATATAAATTGTACATTGGTGATAACAGTGCAGAAAGCTTCATCCTTAAGGAGTAAACATGGTGTCAGAATGGTACAGCCCTGGAAGTGTTATTAAAGGCATTAATTTCAGTTGGAAGTGGTGAAATCAGGAACTGCACATCTGAAGAAGCAGAAATGCTATATCCTAAATACTGAATTTCTGGGAAACGGGGAAATCCAGTCAGTATTGTATTTCAACTACCAAAACTGGATGACAGGAGTACCTGAGGTCTGGTCCATTTAAGTGTGTGGCTAAGGTATATAATAAGTACTTTCCATGAGATTTTCATACATAGTTTATAGTGGCAAACACTAAATGATGTTAATGTGTCACGTCTTGCCATAGCTGCTGACTGCACACACCTTCTGGACCAGCCAGGTTGGCAGACTCTAGCTGGATGATGGTGATAATACCGTCTCTGGGAAACAAATCCTGGTGCATCTGGTTCTGATATATGTGGCTATTAATTTTTGAAAGCGTAGGGAAAGGGGGAAGAAACCGTGGAACTGAAGAGTATCCTTTTGCAGTGAATACATTGTTAAGTCTTAATAAACGAGAGATTTTTGTCGAAGATATGAGATTCATATTTGCTTAATTTCTGCATACTTTATGTTATTTCATTTTTTGTTTCATACATGGTAGGTTTTTTTCTGCAGAAATAAAACTTCTGTTGTGCTGAGTGGAGTGTGTAGAGCTGAGAGCAAAGGTGATTGCTAAAGGGTGAACTTGCTTGAAACCATGCCATATTAACACAAACTGATGAGGAAAACAATATTTGCATATTACGTAGTCCTTTTTCAGGTAACATGAATATGAGACACTGGAATAGTTTGTGGCTTAAACATTGTTAAAATCACTAAATGACTTTTGTCTGCTTTAGAAAAATGTGCAAGGAAGCAACTGCTCATCAAAGCCTACCCCTCCCCCAACATGCCTACTAATTTGAACTGTGACAAGAACTTGAGATAAGATAAAGCTGGTACTATCCTCCAGTTATCCCAGGAGAAGAATGCATCCACAAGTGAGGGAGACTGGAATGCTAATGGCTCAGATAGTCAAGGTGCCAGCTGACAATGCACAAAGTAACTGCCCAGATGCTGAGGGTGTTCACACCCACCACCTCAGGCTACAGGTTGATGTTGAACTAAGTAATGAAAAATGCAATCCTGCAAGGTGGGGTACTGTTTCTTTTTCCTTACACAAATGATTCATCTGTGAAAACTCCCCTCCAGGGAAGCATTGGGACAACTCTTACAGAGCCTGAAGATTTCTGCTGATGGGCCATAATGGACACCTTATGCAGCTGTAATGGCTTAGAAGGTGCCAGACATGCATGAAATGTCCCGTGATCCAGTATTACATCACCCACTGTAAAACTCCGTGCCCCAGGAGAGGTGCTGGGGACATTTCCACCTGGTCTAAGCCTAATAAAAACCACATTTGGCCTTCTTCCCTCACACAGACAGGCTGCTTTCTTCACCCTGGACTTCGCATACATAGTAGTTCCCTTACCAGCATAGACTTCCTGGGCTTCCCTCGGTGGATCCAGACTGCAACCATCACTTTGAAAAGAATGGGACTCTCACCATCAAGAAAACCACAAGAAGGCAATCAACACAATTCTGATATTTTTTCTACTTAATCTGTCTCTCTGCCACTCTTCTTCTCTCCTCTTTTTTCTCGTTTTGTTATTTGTTTCTGTCTTTCTCCACCTCACATTAACTGTTGAATAAAAATTTATACTATTCACTTTGGCATATGGTCTCATTTGCACCTTAATTCGAACAGAGGTATCTGTATTTTAAAGGATATGATCATAACAACAGGTGAAGTCTGGATAAGTATCCTGAGTCAAAACCATTTCAAAGATTATTTTGCACTGATGCAAATTGAATATTTTTCTTACTTTTCTTTTTCTAATTATATTGTCCTGCACATTGTGTTGGTTTTTTTTTAAATTTTTATCATGATTTTTAGCACAAGATTATTCCCAAGCACGTGATTTTTCTTCATTTCAGCTGCTATAAATCAATGCACAACACACCAGAATTCCCTGCTTGTATAATATTTCTGCTGGAGTGTACAAATATTTATATGTTTTCACTACAATAGTTAATATATATTTAATCAAAAGAACTTTAGTGCAAAAGTATTCTCAAGTAGCATTGCAACATTTATTTTTAATAGTTTGGTTTTTTTTTTTTCCCAGTGGATATCTGAAGTACTTAAAAAAGAGGTATCATTCCTTGTATTTTACAAATGAGAAAGTAAATGGGGTGTCTACAAGGAAACACATATGCCATAAACTTGGAATTAAATAACAAAAAGGATACTCATGCCTAATATTGGAATTCAGTTGCCCACTTTCTAGCACCGTATCCCATAGGGTCCTGAATTTGCTAAGTATCTATGTGATTGGTCTGCAAGGTCCCAAGACATGTGGTCCTGTGCTGAAGTAACTGCTGTAGCCATACAAGTTCAAGTTTCCTACTCAGCAGTCCACTGCCACCCAAGAAGATTCTGATTTTTTAGTGGTGTGGAAGAAAGCTGCCTTAGCTGGAGCTCCTAACACCGGCACAGGTGATCACTGATCTGGGTTGGACACCAATTAAAAGGTAGTCCTCTGAATACTGGTATAAGTAATGATGAGAAAAGTTACTCTGACAGATGCAGTTCAGTGAGCATCCCTTCACTCACTTCCAAACAAAGGGCTCGTGCAGGTGCTGTGGAGTGTGTTGCAGGAGACAAGCACTCCTGAGAAGTTGAAGCAATATTCAGGGCACAGCTATGTACTTTTTCCCACTAAAGACATCTTTAGTTTCTGCCCCGTTTACTATTCTGCATTACCATGATCTTTCACATCCTCACTTCCAAGTAGTTGTGATACACTCTTTACTAGGTCCCTCAAAGCTTTAAAAATAATGACAGTTTTCATGATTTGGTTTACAGGGTGTTCTAACAAGCAGCGTGATTTAGACAGGGACTTGTAAGTGTTGAATGGATGCAGGATGAATAAGAGACAGGAGGAGAAGAGAAATTAAGTAATGGGTTTCACCTCTTTCCAAATAAAGCATGATGAAATGACGTCAGAAAATTAGCTATGGTAGCACTGAACTCGGAGCACTAGATGATTAAGTTTCTTCTCAGATTACACATACATCACATATGTCTTGTGAAACATTTCAAACATATTTGTATCTGTTAGAAGTAGCACTTCCTTTGGGCAGATTTGTCAGTCTCATAAGTAGCATTTAACACTGCATTTATAGTTCTTCCTATTGTAAAAAATACCACAAAAATTAATTAACAAAAGTTTAATTAATAATTTCATTATTGCTACTAAGGGATTAGTATATGTAGCCTACAAGGGATTAGAAGATGTAGCCTACAGCTCCTCTTCAGAAGTGTGGCAAGATGTAGAAGCTCTATTCTGTCATTGCTGCCTTTTCTGTCAACTTAATATGACCTCTTTATTTCCTTGCATTCCTTTTCTCCATACCTGTGTGTTTCTCTATTTTATTTTTGGATATTCATCTAGTCAGCATAGTTCCTGACCCATTATTATTTACATGCACAGCCTGTATCCCTTGGCCTTGCAGATTCTCTTGGCACAGATAAAAGCCAGTCAGTTCTTATCATTGTACTCACCTATCTGCTGGAAAGGAGTCAATGAAAACAAATAAATGAATAACTGATTTTTAGCTGTACTTTCATCATCATCATGAACACACTTACCTGGTCCATCATCAGTGATAAGCAATCTATAATGGCTGTGTGCTAAAATATTTTTATCCATTCAGGAAATCTTCTTTTAAGAAGCACAAACATAAATATTCCTTAGGAGAAGTCATCATTATTTAACAGATAAAGTTGTCCATTACTCAGAATAAGATTAGCTTTCCTTTTTTTTTTTTACTGAGTGCCGCCACAAATGTAGGATTCTGATTGCATTTTACAGCTGATAGTGTAGCAGAAATTATCACTGGTGAATATGGAAGATAATGTCAGAAAGCTATCCCTGCTGTTATTCATCAAACAAAATTTTATAAATAAGGGATAAAAAACAGATGTAAAAAGCAAAGATAAAAACAATAAAAAAGTTTCCATTATCATAGATACAAAATAACTCAGTATCTTTTTTAGTTCAGCCTTGTAATAATCTTTTTATATGATACATGAAACTATATAAAAATGTACAATAGATCCAAGTACCATGCACTACCACCCTGTACAGTTATGCCGGATGATAAAAGTGTTAGAAGCTGAAAAGGTCTTTAGAAAGAAAAGGTATATAGTCATGTCCATGCCCCTAACACACTATTTGTACATGGTAGAATTGACTTTGAAACTTTCACATTTGCCAGACCCCATTACCTTAATCAAAATAAAATCCATAATAGAGGGCATAGAAATGCTTTGTATCCAGTTTTTCACAGAAATTAATTTTTCATAGCAAGATATTTCACATTTCTTGCCTGAGTGGTGTGGGTCATGTTGAGTGACTTTGATTTGATGGCAAGTGATTATGATGTTTCTTTTAGTGTTATTTCTTCCAAGGAATGTTGCACTAAGATGTCAAAAAATGAATGAAGATAAGATGGAGATATGCCTGAAAAAAAATTATGACAAACTCATATTTTCATGCTTTAGTCTAGGAAATACACTTTTTGAATAAAATGTAAGTGACCTGACCCTCTTCTACAGCTACAGCTTCAGATATATTCTGATGTTACAACAAAGAGAAGTGTTGTTGCCTGGATTAATGGAAAGTCTAATAGCCTAGCCTGATCCCAGGTCTTCATTCATCAGATGAATGCAGTCATATTAATAATTAGTGGAAAAGAAATCCATGCCTCTGTTTTTCCCTTTGGTTAGAGTAAAAATGTGTATTTCTGTACTATTAGAAGAAACTTGAATACTTGTTCTTCATCCCTTGAGAAAAAGCTGTTAGTAACAAATATAAAACTGTTCAAGCACTCAGCCCATAGTATTTGCAACCTTGTAGAACTTTTCAAAACTCTTTTAATGAAAACTTAATTTTTAACAAAATTAACAGATTGGCTAGTGTTAACAGAAACTGAAAACTGGGGAATAGCAAAATATAAATTTCAGAAGGTGACTTTAGGCTGCTCTTTGAAATATAGTATAAAATGATTCTTCATCAGAATGTTTCTATGAGGTAGTTGATAGATATCTTACTATTATTGTATCCTGAAGAAGATAAAGGCAGATGTGGTAATAAACACAATCTTTTGAGTATAGGGTTTATAGCAACCCTGTTAAATTACATGTGATATTAGTCATGATATTTGTTCTCAGAATGTAAATAGAATAATACATATATCATATATTATATATCCCTTTATACATTCCTAAAAGGTGGTTAAGGAAAAATATTATTTAAATTTTATTATAACATTATGACTACAGATTCATTTGACCAGTTTCTGTTGAATGATGTATTATACACCATATTCAACACATATCAGAGTATCCATGTCTAGGGAAACTGAAAGGATCCATTACCAGAAGACATAGCAATGAAGTCATTATTATGTACGCTTTAAATTGCTGCTTTCATTGTTAGCTTGCAGTGCCTCCTGCTAGCATAAACGAGAGAGACCTCCCTGCCAAGAAAAGGAAGCACACCTTCCTCATCTGCTTTCCTGCTGTTCCACTCTAACTATGTCAATCAGCATGTCCTGGTTTTGCCTAATGCTGGGTACTAATGATTTATCTCGTTAGCCATTCTCTGAATTTCAGTTTATGTGCCTAGTAATATTTATAATGAGTCCTCTACCGAGACTGGAGGTACTCCTGGAACTCCCATAATTTTCAGTGTGATTTTCCATTTTTTTTTTCCCCATCTGACATCCCCAAAATCTGTGTGATCATGCTGAGAAACTGCAGCACTTGGCATTCCTAACTTTGCTCCTTTTTTTTTTTTTCCTAGATGTGTGTACATCACATTAGTGCCAGAGAGAAGGTAAAAAGTGAAGATCCTCTCACTGAAGTCATGGCAGAGGTTGTGCATCTTTATGGTTCAGTCTATAGGCTATCACCTTTTTCACTTGAGGCACTGTTGTGGATTGCAGGGTGCTCTGCAAAAGTGTTAGATGTGCTGACTTGTGTTCTGGGAGTTTTAAATATGATTGCTCCTTCCTGACACTCTATCAGACCTAAATGCACGAGTTCCTTTAAAAGAGCTCAGCTCACATACTTGTGGCATCTGTTGGGGACTGCTGCTATCTTCTGCTTGTTGAAAATCCCAGAGTCTTGCAGGTAGTGAAACATGTCCAATGAACAAGGAAAACTGCTAGGCACTGACTGTTTTCCCCAAATTTTACCCTTAGGAAGCCTTTTCAAGACAGAGAGAACAATGAATTTAGACATTCTCAGTGCATTTTAGTATCACAGCAGAAATCTGAGCTACTGCTGACTAAACCTGGCAGAGAGTCAAAAACAGCACAGGCCCCTGGTGTAGTGCTGAGCCCGATATGATGAGCCCAGCTGACAGTCTGATGCAGCTAAGATGCTGCCAGCATCTTTGCATGGTTCCATCCTGAGCTACATAGACCTGTCTGTTTGAGCTGGCACTGCCTGAACAGTTCTTCCTCACTCTCTTTTTAGTTTTTCTGTGACTTGATAAAAAGCTGTGACAAGAATGTCCTATAGCTACACTAAATTAAAGAATTTAGGCAAGTGGATAGCCAAGGGGATCAGGCCCTTATCTCTGTGTTGGCATTGCTATGGATAGTTGACTTCATGGATCCATAAAAGGGATTAAACCATACACCAGATGCCTAAACAAATCTGATCATTGTTTGAGATGCTTCAGCTACATCAAATAGGAATATCAATCTCAATCAGGTACATCTAGAAGTGACAAAGAATAAAATACACTAGCTTCTCAAGAGTCTGTCTTCTGGGGATTTAGCAGATGTTATTGATTTAAGTAGTGCTGAGAATACATTATTAGCCATTCAGGGGTAGAAAGCTTTTCAGAAAGCTCTAGCAACACTGGCATTGTCCATACGGATGCAGCAAAGGCAGCAATCAACTTCTATAAATTTTCTCATCTCATTTGATTTTCAGCATATAGTTTTAGCAAAGATGAAGGCCAGACAAGTAATCAAAGATAGCTTTATTGCTTTCTGCCTGAGCTCTTACACAGACAGTAATTTTCATCCAATAAAATAAAATGGTCCTTGAAACTGTTCTGTGCAATCTCTAAGGCAAGATCTTTATATCATAATGAGAAGAGAGAAGAATAGGTAACACTTTATTGTTTTCTTAACTTACAGAATGTGCAATTTAAAATTTTCCTGATCATCACAGGATAGTGGTACCAAGCCCAAGATTTCTATGCCAGATAGTAAGACTTTTGCAGAATTAAGGGACTGGAATCAGATTTATGACATCAACACAGCAGGCTTATTATTGGATGCCACAGTGCCAGCTCTCTAGTGCAACAATCCCTGTGACACCTGAAGAAGACTACTGATCACTGCATGTACCTGTAGGGACTAAGGTCAATACATGAACATGCACAAGCAATTTCTAATATTTACTGATGAAGTATCACTTCTAGAAATACTATACCCTCTCACCACTACAGTCACTGAGATACCGTTTTCCTAAATACCTCAAAATGGCTACTGCATATGTGTGCATCATATGTGCTGCAGAAAGCACCAAGTCTCGTAGTTTCAGGTCTGTCAGTGTATCCACAGCTGCAAGGGCTGGCCATAAGTTCTGTTTCATTTTCACTATCTTTTTGAAATCTCTATTATTTAATTATGAACATCTTAGAAAACAAAGCTTTCCCTTCCTTTCATTCCTGTTACTCCAGTTGCTTTTCCAGGCTGTTGATCCCTGGTTTTGCTAACACCAGTATGATCAGGTTTTTTACTAGTTACCAAACAGTATTTATGTAGTTGCCTAACGAATCTGTTCACTTTACACACCTGCCTTCTCCTTTTTTTCAGCCACGAAGTGATTCCTTTCCAACTCAGCATATTCTGTCATCTCTGATTGCATTTTTTCCTCCTAGTTCATCAAGCAGAGGGAGATTGTATAAAACACAAACATAAAAACTGGCTCTTTTACAACCTAGTTCATTGCCCAGTCACAAACCCAAAATGTAGACACCGCAATATGAACTTGTGGTTTACTTGTTCAGTGACAAAATAAGGCCTTCAGTGGTGCTCTGTGGACTTCTCCTGTCCTCTGTGGACCTCTCCTGCTGAGATCTCTGGAATGCTCTCTAAAATTTTAGATTTGAGATTCTTAGATTGAGATCACATCTCAAGATAGTTATCTCAAAATACATCAGGGCGTGTTCCCCCTCTACACTGCTGTGGTGAGACCCCACCTGGAGTATTGCATTCAGCTCTGGGAGCCTCAGCGCCAGAAAAGTATGGACCTATTGGAGTGCGTCCACAAAAATGATCAGAGGTATGGAGCACCTGTCTTGTGAGGACAGCCTTTTAGTGAAAAGAGCTGAGAATGAGCAATGTACCTTTAGACCTGTTAATGATGAAATTAAATATATGATTGAAAATATACACATCCAAACCAGTGTATTAGTTTTCACATATTAAAGGTATCTGTATCAGGATACTATAAGAACCATATCATTGCTTCTCAGGCAATGATGCATTAAAATTATTGAAAAGCATTCAAGTTTATTGTTTGCTTTTATCAATATCATTTGCTAAAACATAAGCAAAAATATGTGTTTTAAAAAGTTTATGGTTATTGTCCCTTAACTGAGACTTTAATCTTTTGTTTTTCAACAAACTTTTCCAGATAGTTTTTTCCTGTGTCTCTTCTCTTATCACATGCTAAATGTTTAGCAGAGGAATAAGAATATGATAGATTAAGATCATGGTTTTGCCTACTGAGCCACATTGGCATCTGAGGGGCATCTGAGAAGAAAACTACAGGAAACTGAAATCTCTTTGGTAGATCAATATGCAATTGATGCCAACACAGCAACTTGGAATTAATGAACAGAAGAATTTTATAACTATGTCTTCCATTTAAAACACAGTAGATCCATTTTTGCACAATAATCAAATCCAGGAAATTCAGCCTTGAAAACAAAATATCTTCAGCTGACCATTTTTCTAAACAGAAGCCACTCAAGTGAAATTAATTATTTCCACACAGCCAAGGGGAACTGTATAATGGAGCCCTTGGGATAGGTTCTGCTCCTGGAGGAAAAGAACTCTACAGATTTGTTAAGGTATCCTGAGCAGCATTTTTCACATGAACTACTCTGAACAGCTCTGCAACCTAATGAGGCACCCTGTGAAATACATAGTGATGGGCAGTTCAGAAGGTAAAAAGGAGACTTTGAACACCTGAAATTTAAGCTTGAGGCAGTCTTTTACCTCAGAGGGTGCAAGTGGCCAGCTGTTGGCAGATTCATTTATTCTGCTCGATTCTTTCTTACATTCTCTGTAAAGTGCTAAGAGTGATATATAATTTAGTCTATTTGGAAGCCTACTTTCAAACCCCAGACAAGAACAACATCTGGACGGCCAGTATTGTGATTTACAGAGACAGGAAACCCCTCTGACTGCTTATCATTCAAGATCAGGGCTGACATTCTCCTGATGGTTACCTCAATTCATAAAAAATGGGATTTTATAAAACCCAGCACTTTTTGATATCTTCTTTTCAACCCTGCTTTCTGTGACACTGGTATAGACAAGTTTCATGTGTACCTTTTGGTCAGAGGCAACATGGCCTGGGTGGGCAAGACTGAGCCTGGTTTCCAGATTAAAGCCATCCAGAGAAGGCAGAACTGCCATGTGATCTCTTGCATCTGATGGAAGAGACTCACAGCTCTGCTGCTCTTCCCGGGGCTCTCTGCATAGGAATGCACAATCCTTGCAGCTGTCACTGCACTCATCATGCCCTTGGGGTCCCAGGCATAGGACCTTTTAGCTGGCTCTTCAGCAAGCTGTCTCACAACTACCACAACTGCAGGATCAGGGTATTTCTTCCTGACTTCTGCTGGGATTTTCATGTTTCCTCTAACAGTGCAAAGAGGTCAATGAGGTTCATAATCTGTAACCACCAGTCACCTGTGAATTCTCTTTTTAGGCATCCTCAAGATTCACTTCTTCATGTAAAATAGGGCTAATCTTACTTTTTCATGAGTGGCAGGAATTCTACTCAAATATTACATATGCCTTGTGAAATGTGCTATATGTAAAAGAATTTCAGTCTTTTCAGTTTGTGATTCTCCATGTCTCTGCCTTACTGAGTATTATTTTAAGGAGGATCATGAAATTGCAGAAGCACCGGTAAACACCAAGTTATGATGATAGAAACACTAGTAATGCAGTACAGGAGTAGTTTGAAGAGCAGTAGTCTTCATTTCAAAAGAAATAAAAATAAAGAATTTGATGCTTGTTATAACTGAGAAACTGCTGGAGTTTAAATCAGAGTTGAAAAAAAAGGTAAAAATTAATTTTTATGGTTAATCCTTGAGGATGTTTGTTCTAAAACAACTTAGGTAACACCTAATAGTGTTATAATACATAAAATTTTAGCTGATATTACTTTAACAGTGTGACGTTTCCTATATTACATCTCTCTTAAAATAATATTTTTTAGTTACTATTTCTTTGATTTCTGTGTCTTGAGGCATTTTTAATGGATTTGGGTGGATTAGAAAAAGTCATAGGGCTATAACTTCACCAATTTCTCTTGAGCTCTTAAATAAGTATACAGTATAATTTATCAGAAAAGTGTGAAATTTCTCCCTTTAATTGAACAATATTGAGAAAACAGCCCAATTTGTGCCAATCATATTGCAATACAGGTTTCAGAACTATGAGGACAGTAAGACTTCTCCAATGGAACTTAAACACAGAAATATTTTTCCTGTTCCAGAAGGCTTTTACAGATAAATACTTTAAAAGAACCAGAAAGGAACATATACAGAATGAAAAAAAAAAAAAAGTGTTCAGATGGAAAGATGAACTGGAGTTTAAGGGCTGTAAAAATAGAATTGAGAAAAAAAATCCAAAATTGTTGGTTTGAAAAAACATTTCTCACTTGATCAGTGTTCAGTTGGAAGTTTGGTTCCATGATCTTGATCCATTGGTGTTAGAATGTTTTGCCAAGTTGCAGGGAAGAAAAAAAAAGTCATTTTCTTTGTCAATATCTTTTAATATTTTCCAGAAGACATAATTTTTCATACCTGATTTTGTTAATTTTATTTTTTAATGAAGAGAGAGTCTGGCTACATTCCATTGGAAATATTGCAGTCACAATGAAATGCAATGAAACATGTTTGAAATTGTCCTTATTTTTCTCTACTATAGTGACATGCTATCTTTCAGTGTATTCAACCAGAAGCATACCTCTAATTTAGTAGTGTTCTTTTGAACATAATTCTGAAACATATTCTTAATTGTAGAGGTATGTTTGATTCCACAGTGAAGATGTATTAATTATCTTTTAAATTAAAAATCTGAATATATGGAAAATTGTTTGCATATTTTTATTGTTATTAAAATAACAGTAATACTTTGCATGCATTTTTAACTTTTCAGTTAGAGTTGAGAAGAATTTTCTTTCCATTTTTTTTTTTTTTTTTTAAAAAAAAAG
>VWZD01012303.1:17097-31826 GCA_013396695.1 Sakesphorus luctuosus
AAACCCATGTATTTTGTTTCTGCCTTCTTCAACCTATCATATTCTTTTGTAAGCCTGCAATGCAAATGTTATTCTTTACTCTCAGTAGTATGATGCCAGATATTTGGACGTGCGTACTTGATATTAAGGATTTTCAAGGGATTAGTGTTTCCATACTCTTTACCTGTTTAGATAGTCTGTCTTCCTCTTCAATGTATTTCTGTTCTTTAGGCATTAATGTTCTTATGCTGGCTTTCACCTATACATTAAAATATGTGTCAGTATTTCAAACTTACTTCTTCCTTACTAATAGCACATGCTTCAATTTGAAAAAATTACAAACTTTCAAAGTCATGGCTGCCAAGCCCGCAACACGTAAGCATACACAGAGACAAGGTTACTGCTCCATACATTAGCATCAATAGTGGCAGCAGCAACAAAAAGAGAGGGTGTGTCAGGCATTGGTAGAAGAGTATTCTCTAGTATACATCAAGGTTTGAGAAAATGAGGAATGACAGAAATTCTCTACAAATCAGAAACAAAAGCCCTCATGAAAGTGAACTCTTTAGCAGTACAAAAAAGCCAAAGTTAAGACTTACAGCATTAAAAATCACATCTATTTCAAGATAGATGACCCCCTTTGTTGGCCCTGTCAGCTGCTTGTTTTTCAAGACGTAGGCTTTCTGTTCACCATTTTGAATCTGCAGGAAAAGGACATGACAGCCGTCTGTCTCACAGTCTCTGCTGAATACACCCCCCAGTGACCCCTGACCCCCAGCTGCTGAAACTGACAGAGAACCCAAAACAACTGTGGCAAGTCTGACAAGTACCTGTTCATTACCAGGACCGAGTCTGTCAGGAAAAATTAACTATCATGGGATTCAACATGGCCGTGAATAGAGGATGTTAAAATTTTAGTGTTCTTATTACAGACCTTGGTTGATAAATGACAGATACAGAGCTGCAATTTTTTTTTTCTTTTTTTCCTCCTTCAGCAAGAAAAATTCAGCGGTATGTCAGGTGAATGAAACTTACAGACAGCAATGGTATAGCAACTTTGCCTAGAAAGTCAGCACTTCGATCACGGTCTTCATCGTAAACTGTCACTTCAAGCACTGAGTGGATGTCTTTTATATTGCTACAAAGGAAGTAGTACACACAGTAGACAGAAGTCACTTACACCAGAAGGTACCAAGAATTAAAGTGTGAAAGGTTAGCACAAATAGATATCCACCTATTTTTCCAAGCCATGGAGGAGAACAGAACTTAAGTAAATGAGGCCTCCCTGTATATAACCAAAATGCTTTCTAAGGGCTGCAGAGATAGCGCACTTTCCCTATGTCTCTGCAAGGTTTTCCTAGCACAAGTTTTCTGAAAGATGTTGCTTTAAATCTCCTACCTAGGGTTTGCACTGCATGACCTGTAAGGAGCAGCACTGGGGGATTTACAGCTGCCAGTAGCAGGACTGAGAGCTTTTAAAAGCTATCCCTTATACACTGCTGCCATTGCTGCAATTCTTACTGCAAATACTGTGAAATCTGTAGGTTTGTAAATGAAAATAATTAAAATCTGCAAGATCATATCCTTGCACTGAAAATAAGCTCTTTATTTCTGAAATCCTTGCCTAATTACAAATAAACAACAGTCATTACAACAAATAAAGAACAAACAATAGAAACAATGCATTTCTCAGCTAATACTGAGGCAAAAAGGTCTGCAAGCTATTAAACACTCCACTGCCATGTGCTAGAAACATCACTGTACATTGGAAATTCTTGAGTGAAAAATTCCTATTCTTTATTTGGAGAAAAATAATTATTTGAGAGAACTCATTTTTGATCAAATGACTGATTCAGCAAACACAAAATCAAGCAAAGCAGTTTAACTTCAGTAAAATACATGCCTCCAGATGAGGGATTGCTAGGCCAAAAATTAATCAACAAATCTGGAACTAAATAAAATATTCAGTGCAAATATACATAGAAAAAAAGTGCTTGAAGGCCTGTAGAGGTTTTCTATTTGATTCCTTTTTAGTCTTTTGTCCTGTACAAAACCAGGCAATTCCTTGGGCAGAGTACACTGCCAAGCATTAGGGGACTATTAGTTATTGGCTCTATTAGTGTATAATTAAAAGTAAATTAATGAAGAATTTAGTATCGTTTTGCAGATACAGAAATGAGAACAATAATAATAAGCTGTTGAAAAGTAAAACTACTGTGAGATTTTTTTTCTTTTGTCCTGAGTTCATTCCTGAGAGCTCACTGCAGGTCAAGAAAACCTATGGATGCCAAATATATGACTGGCGAATTTAGAAGGGAAAAGATATTAAAATCAGACTGAATTTTAAGATCAAGGGCAAAATATTGCCTTTTCATTTATGATAAAGTGAAGTAAGTGTACGCAAAGCTAAAGCTTCTACCGGTTTTCCAGAGGATTTTTTGCTGATTTCAGCAGCAATGAGACCTGCAATGATCAGTTTTTTCTACTCACTAGTGTCATATTGCAATCAGAGAGAAGGAAGAAAAAGAAGACAACTGAGCAAGACTTTTTCCTTATGGAAAATTTTTTTCCTACTTTGTCAAAGCCTTTTACTGTCTTCAAAATAACAGAAGGATAAAAAATCCAATAGAATTATTTCACGACAAACTAAATATTTTAGACTGCATTTTTCCCAACAACTGCAGTGTATGGGTATCATAGTAGAGGGTATTGTGAGAAGTGTAGTTATTAAATAGAAAGAAGTGGAAAGTATCTGATCTTCATTCAGAGACGTACAAGTAAATTTAGAATTTCTATCTTTATATGGTTATCTAATATTTTTTAAAGTTAACACCCCCATTTTAATGAAGGTCATAACCACAATATCTCTTTTTTCCCACTCAAAACTTCAGGGGCAAATCCATCAAACTGGACTTGTCCCTTGAAACTCCCATTGAGCCCAGCAGGAGCCTGGAGTGCTTAGCATTACATATACCTGGTTTCCAAGAAACAGACCTGGATTTTTTACCTTTAAAAATTATATAATTTCTCTAATTTTTTCATGTTTTTAATCCTCAAAAAAGGTTCAGAAACATCAGTATGTCATCACTATTTTTCTTCAAAACTATCAGTATGTATCCCCTTCAACACACCACTCCTCCAAAAAAAAACCACCTAAAAACCACTGCTCCCTCTCCCAACCCAAACACCCACTGCCCACCCCTCTCCTAACTAAATCCAAACACTTACAATGTAAAGATTTTGTTCCATTCTGGATTGAGGTTCTTGTAGACGGTATGTGTCAGCAGTCTGTCATTGTTCAGTTCAACTACACAAAATGGGTCACTTTTACCTGTAAGCGAAAATGTGGAACAAATTTTATGAACTAAGAAAACATATGATGAGAAAAGTTTAAATAAAAACTAGTTTGTTTGGTTTTTCTCTTCTCCTAAGCTATAGAGTAATTCTCTCAAGAATTAATTCAGTGAAGTCCTATGGTTTGCATTATATTCTAGATATTCATAACAGGCTTTCATCTCTGTAATCTATCAACATTCTTCACTAAAAGAATATATTTTTGTCTTAAAAAAAAAGGAAGAAGAAAAAAATACCATACAGACTTTACTGATGAAAAAACAGAATGTTTGTAAAAGTTGCCAAGCACCCTTCTAAGACACCTAAGAGAACTTTACTTTAATGGTGTCCATCCTCCACTCACTGTAATGACAACATAATCACCACATTTTGATTTGAAGGAAAATTATTATTTCATATTATTTGTAATAACACAGCCCCTATGAGACTCATCCAAAGATTACTATGCCCTACATGTTTCAGAGTGTTCAAATCCTCTCCCCAAAATCAAAGAGCCCTAAAGATAGTCTCATTATAAAAGCCAAACACCAGAGAAAGAGGGCAAGTACAATTAAACAGTAAGATGACACCAGCTGGACTAATACCAGCTGTACTAATGTAGTCCAAAGAACAGCACAAGGTAAAATATGGTTGAGAGATACATTAAAGAACAATGAAGTAGCTTTGTATATATTTACAATGAGGTTGGTCCTTCAGCATGAAAGCCACCAGAAGAGAAAGTATGAAGATGTTGCTTTGAAAATGGAAGCTGGACAACGGAAACGGATATGAAGGTTGGTTTTTCTTAATCGAGAGAAAAAAAATGGGAAAACAAAGTGTGTGTGTGTGTGTGTGTCTGTGTGTGCTTAAATGTGAAATAAGCAAGTTGTAGCAAAGTACTCCAGGTGAGCAGTGCTTACATACCCAGCAAAGAGCATGAAAAATAATCCTGACCATAACTTTAGGAGGTACAGCATGAAACTTACACTAAGGTGTTGTGGTTAAGCTAGCTAGAAATGAGGCCACATGCAGTTGCTCCTCTCCTGCCACTGCTTCAGGTGAGGGAGACTAAAGCCAGAGATTACAGGCTGAGATAACAATTTACTGAAAACAGCAATGAGAGATAAGAAAACTAATGCAACAATACTAATAACAACAGTGTATAAAAGATGGTGATTACACGCAAAATGCACACCAAGACTGATGCAACTGTGGCTGTAGCTGGCACTACACCACCACCCCATTTTTTCTCCCAGGCCCAGGACAACAAAATAACCATAATGCAGACAAACCCTGAAGTTGGGACCAGCACCACCCCACAACTCTGCTTGCTGTCTACTCCCCTGGAAAAGGCCAAAATGGCCATGGAACATCCATGTCTTTTTCCTCCAGGCAAAGTCATGCCCTTTCTTCTTGGAAGTGAGAATCCCTTACTTCTGTCCCATCCCCTTAGCAATGATGTGCTTGGTATACAATAACAACCTAGAAATGCCCACATGGCTCCAGGTTCTGCCATCCCATATCCTTGGCTGAAACTACAACAAAAGGATAAGAAGAAAAGTAGACATCTGAATCTGATGCTTAACAATAGCTTGGCTGTGTAAAAAGGAGCTCTTCAAAGGGGGAGGAAACAAAAGGCAGCAGCATTGGTATTTCCAGGGTTTCAGGCCACTCCTGAAATTTCCTGGAAGGGTAAGAAGGTGTTGCGAGATAAACCTGAGGAACAGCTATGGTGGAAAGAGCAGTAAAGAAAATATGAGGGTCATGGTGCACGGACAGTTGCAATAAAGAGGCAATAAAGGAAAGAAATCACATTGTGGACTAAGTTATTTAACTCGTATTTCAAATTATGATAGTAATGGCAACTGTATAAATACTGTTCCAAACTGAGAGATGCTATTTTTATCTTCTCCAGCAAGTGAAGGTAGTAACTTTTGCCTTTGGCATGGAAGACAGGTGCATTCACATAATTTTCAAGTAAGGCTACAAACACGTAAGCAGAAAGCTAATCAACAAATTGCTGCTCCCTGGGTCCAAGAGAACTTTGTCTGAGGAAAACTGTCAACTGAGTTGCATACTGCAGCATGGTTTGCTTGTCTCTAGACTTTCTTTGGACAGTAAAATGTGTGAAAGGTATTGAATGTTGGCATTGGCCTTCCACAATCAAATCCAGGATACTAAGCAACTGTATTTCACAATGTGTTCCATAACACTGCATGAGTTTTCATGCATTATCAGAAGCCATAAATTGAGTAGCTAAATTAATGGGGCTACTTTAACAATATTAGGGAGCCACATAATTTGTTTCATACCTTATACCAATGACAATGAAATTAATATTTAGACAAAGCTCTGCAGGGATCACATCTCTGAAATTGTAGTATTGATTCTGACTATATCAGAGGTTAATGTACAAATTATTAACTTTAATGATAAAGAATAATTGCTTTAAACACATTGTGAATTACATTTAATTGATGTTTACTTTCTCTAGAAAACAATATACTGCTGAATGTTTCCCATTATCTTGAAAAATTATTCATTGTTCAGCAGAGATGGATACATCACACATCTCAATGTTCTCCTACTTCACAGGGCTGAAAGGCAGTAGGAACCTTAAACAATTAATATTATTTGAGTTCTTTAGGTTTCAATATTTGAAAAAGAAACACTCAGAAGATAGTTAAAATAACATGGCAGCACTAACACAGGAGGCAAATGACTTAATCTCATTTTTTAAAGTATTATCAATCATATTTGCATATGGTGGTGCAATGTGAGTTGAGCTTATTAATAGCATACAGACAGAGGAAAACTCACTGAAGCATATCCAGGCCATCTCCTATAAACAAAGAGAAGGTATTCAGTACATTTATTTATTTTCTGCACCTGTTGGCATGTGCATTTTCAATGACTCTTCTTATAGATTTATATGGATATCAACCAATAATATGTAACATTAATTAGAGAGCTCCTCAAACAAACCAAAGACAAACAGTTTTCAGAAATAAGAAAATCCATGATTCAGTCAACATTTCATGCCTCCTCTCCTCTATCATCTGAAAACAGTTCAAGACCAAATTTGAATAAAAGCAATATCATGAAATGGTTTAAGAGAAGGTCCAAATATCATGGCTAACAAGTAGACATTTCAACATCCCTGCACAGGAATACTGGTTTTATCATATAAGGAGGCTATGAAGTTCCCATATGCAAAGCTTTTCACCATTGCATATGGGAACTTCTTCCATATGCTAAAACACTCATAATCAAGATGGGTATCAGAAAGGCACAACTCCTCACTTTTTAGGACACTAACTCAAATAAGTGAACATGATCCAGAGAGATGAAGACAGAGCAATGCACAAAGACTTGGTGAAACTCATATCCATTTGTCATATTTCAAGTTCTCATTATTAGAAAGACTAACTGCATTTTTAACTCTCACTGACAACCTTGGCAACCTGCTGCACTGTGAGAGTGTTCAAAATAATGAGATTGTTCCCAATGAAAGCCTTAAGAGAGCCCTAAAATATTAGAAGATGTCCTTAGGTCCTTGGTTCCTAGGATGACCCAAAAAGATCCAGCATCACTACATCATTCAAGCCCAGTACCTTAAGCATAATACATACTCTAAACAAGGCAGCCTTAGACAACTTCTGTCAGTTAATGGTGATGCCAAGAAAAGGCCAAAATGAATGCTGCTAAGAGAAAGTTTTTATCTTTTAGCAGAAGGTATTTATTTGCTGTGCAGGGGAAGTGTGGCAGTGGATACTGATGAAAGTTCACTTCCAACTTTTGGTAGGAATTTGGGGGATTTTATACAATATTGGGATGGAGTGACAACATTTTACATGCACATTCATAACAGGTGGGGTTAAGGCGCAGTTAGAGAAGTAATCTTGCTAGAATCTTCTTTTAGGGGATTGTTTGTGGGGTCGTTCCTGTGCCTTCAGCCTCGCTAGGGGTCTTCTTACTCATCTTCCTCACTATGAACTTTTCAACTTTCTTTGTTCTCTTGACTCACGGTGCTTGACATCAGGCAGTTTTCTGATTCATGTCCTCCTTAAGTGAACATCTTATCAATCTGTAACTAAAAGGATGTTTTAAGTACATTTTGACACATTTCTAGGGTAGAACAATTTATCTAGCATTTAGATAAGGTAGTAGTACCATTCACATGGAATGTGAGTTTCACAGTTTCTCAGTTAACTCTTTAAAGCCAAATGCCTGTTTCAATGGGATTAGCTATTTCAATACAGAAATAGTTTACCTCATTTTTATATAAAAGAACAAACATGTTCAGAAAAGCATATGCTCTCCATTTAGCTTTTCTAAAAGCACACTTAAAAATCTCTGATTAGAGTTGTGCTGCCTATGCTCAATTATATAATTCTGTATTATGTTGTCATCACAATTATGCCTTTCACTAACTAAATCACAACTGTTGTATATACCTATATACAACCTGTCATATGTCAAGAAAGTCTACCCAAACCTGTGTCTACTCAAGGATCTTCCAACTAGCAATCCCTGCTCCATGCTTTACATAGGTCTCCAGCTACTATTCCAGTGACTTTAGAGGCACTTAGCTATTGATCAGGTGGACAGCTACAAAAGACTTCTGAATACAGCCCAAAGCATGTGCTCGCCACTATGCAAGGGTAAGACAACCACCACCTGCACATGGCACTTATATGTTAAAAGCATGTTCCCAGCAGCACCAACACCAGCGCTTAAAATGTTGAGTAATCCATTGGCCTCAGTGGGACTAGCTGCTATTATGCCTACCAACATTTGAAGGAAGCCATCATAAAACTAAGTAGTAAAAAGCGAAGTACATCTTCCCACTTATTGAAATCAGACCTGCAGAAAACCTCAATACAAAGCAAAACAAATCTCACCAATCCGTTCTGTTGCTGTACCATCTCATGCTTTTTGGACTCTACTTGTATGGTCCTAAGGGCTCTTGAAATTACAGAAATAAATGTCTAATTTACATAATACTCAGAACTGGAAAGGAAAACAGTATGCCTTTTGATAGATCTCCCTCACCCTTTTCCCCCCTTTATCCATTACAGAAGTGGACTATCTGAAAATATCCTCTAAAGGACTTTTACTTTATAATGTACACTAACATAAAAACTACTCATCTTCTGAAACTTCCCATTTTACGCCACACATTGCATCTAGTTCAACAGATCCCCTTGTTTGTGCTAGACTGTATTGCATTTCATCTTTAGACAGTCATAAGATCAGAGCACAAACTACTTTGATCTAAGAAAACTATTTTATTTCAGTTAGCACTGTGTTCTTCACATTATACATGACGCACACAGTAATCAAAATTACAGGCATTTACTTGTGTTATTTCTCAGAACTACCACAAGTCCCTGGATGAATACTCGTAACCTGAAACTAGCCCAACTCTCTAACAGAGGACAATCAGGAACTAGAGATGTCTTATTTGTTGTTTGCTTCAAAACTCAGAGTCCCCCATAGCCCAGGAAGTCCATCACAAACGGATCAAAATTAGTTCAGAGGTTAGATCCATTATCTGCATCTTGGAAGGTTGGCCACCAAAACATTTTTCTCCTGCAAGTATATAAAATACGCTTTTTCATCATGGAAAAGAGACTTAAATAGTGACTCATAGAAGTAACGTTTAACTGACTCTCAAAATACTTAGAAAATCAAAACAACAAAACCTTAATCTCCACACAATTTTAGCTTCTTTCTTTGCAAGTAGCTACAGAACCATATTGTCTGGGTTTTTCTCTTGGAAAAGTTTAGAAAAGGCCCTTCTCATCAGTTCAAACACCACAGGCCTTCCACATTTGTAGATCAGATGACTCTCTGTGCTGGAATTCATCAGCAAGCACCAAACACACTAGGTGACTTGTGAACCCTTGTGAAATTATGGTTGTGGGCTGGTGGACACACACCACTGCAAGCCCTATTCCAGGCTGGAGGTGAGCTAGAGTCTGTCCAGTTTAGAGGGCATCTCAAATTGAACTACAAAATACTACTTTGTCAAAAGAGAAGGCAAAGACATGTGACAAATTCAAATGCAAAGATCTTTTGTTTGTACGATTTTGAATTTCACCTAAACATTAGAGCTGTAAAATTACAATTCGATATAATTCTATTTCTGGGCAGGTTAAATAAATCTGTCCTTCAGTGGTCCCTGAGGGGGAAAATGTCTAAAATAAATTTTTTGATTCTTGGTAAACTGTTTTCCCAGCAAAAATTCATTTTGTGGCATAGCATTTCTTTCAAACAGACTTCAACACAACTGCACTTTCGCAATCAATTCCTAGTTCCACTTGTACACAAAGTAGAATTTTCCTTGATGAAAAGCTATCAAAGCATGAATTTGCATTTCTTGCTTGCCAGGTTTTGCAGAAGTTCCACTGTGATGTCCTTTTATTATAAAACTCTACTAAGTGCATGCATTTGTCTCCAGAAAACTGCATGTCATTTGCATATTATTCAGTTACTATTGCAAAAAAAAAAAGGATACTTTAGTAAACGAACCTATGGAAACATCCATATTTTATGCAGTAGGATGTTTTTCTGTTTTAGAGAGAAAGAAAACACTTGTATAAAGTAATAAACATGCTTTTCCATTTTTATTGTTGAAATGCCAGCCTTTAGTAAAGAAAACAAAAAATCAGAAAGATCATCAGTCACTGTAGACAGACTCTTTCTTTCTTAATTGGGGCTGCCCTGGGCTCTTACTAGCAACCACCATGGATGTAAATGCTCTTCAGAGCAGATGCAAGCAAAGGAGCTCTTGGCAGACCCATCTGTACCCTGAAAAACTTACTGCACTTCATATATATTAGCCCACAAGGGACAGCAGATAACATTGGGCTAGATACCCACGAGCCCTGCAGAGGTGCTTCTACCATGGCTATAGAAAACATACACTGCTACAGTATACCTCCAGGGACAAAAATCATTTCCTAATTTTGCCTTTTCAAATGTATTCTCAACAAAAGAAACTATGTGGCAGGCTAGTATAGATTGGCACTTAACATCTACTTGCCACTGATCAGTCCGTAAAGTTATATAAATTGATAGAAAGTCAACTTCAGCATTAGCTAGACCAGGAACCAACTTAAAGCAAATTTCTAACCTTATTCTAAACTAAATATTACATGATTTTTTGCATTATTGAAATTACATTATCAAAATGGAACTAAAAATGATTTAGACAGTTTAAAACCCAAATATTATTATTTGAATATTACATAAGCTGTTATGGTTCTCTCCTACCTCTGGCCATGCCTATCCATTATGGATCTAAGTCTCCATAGCAAAAAAAAAGCCTTTATTTTTTGAGAAGACAAGACAGCCAGTTCATGACTCTGGGGGTCAGTGCCACTCATGCAGACGCTAATGTCACTAATGTTGTTCCAAGCTCCCTGCCAGCCAGCTGCTTGCAACAGAACAGTCAGTCTGACCTTTGGTCAGGAGGAGGAATGGCTCAATAGCATAAGAAGCTGCCTTATCTAATGGATTAAGTACAGGACCCAAGCCAAATGCCAGCTTTGAGAAGGCCTTGCTCTGTTGGCCTTAGCTGAGTCAGTTAACCTTTATAAGTGTTCCATCTTTAAAATGAAACTTATAATTCCACTCTATCTGTGCTGATGTAAACATGTTCAACAGACCAATATTATGAATGCTTGAGGTATGTTACTAGGCGAGGTAGTGTAGTGCCATATCAAGTTAAACTCATCTCCACTGAATATTTACAGAAAAAAAATAATAATCACAAATCATCCTTTCACTGTAAATAATTGTAAATGTTATAGTTAAAAAAACACCTTTTAATAAAATTCGTTCTAAAAATACCTTTTAAATCCTAATTGCGCCTTTACTATCCTAGAACTGGTACTTAAGAAAACAGTAGTTCTGCAGTATGTGATATTGGAACTTCATTTCCAAAGGGCCTCTGAATTTATTTCTTTACTTTTACATGCATGGGCTTCCATATCTTCGCAAATTTAGTGCCTGTGTAGTCTGACATTTCCTAGCATTTGAAGAACAATTTCAAAGACCATTTTTGCACATGGGATGCTAGGACAGTTTAATAGAACAGATTTTAGAAAAGTCATTTACATTCTGCACAATTAGACATCTTGGTGTCTTCATTGTACTTTCAAGTATTGTAATCAAAAATTTAACATGGGATTTTCTTAGAAGAGGGGCTGAATTCCAGGCATAAAACTGAAGGGTGAAAAAAAAAAAAGAAAGAAAATGTGACAAAAAAAAAGGGAAAAAAGTGACTAATTTTCTCTGCTTAGTTTCTATTCTTCAGAGGAGGAGAAGCCTCAAAAGTTTTGACCACAAACGTAAATATCACTGAGGAGTTTAGTAAAGTCCATCTTATATACCAGTTCTGAAATTACAGTACCCAGAAAAAATGCCAACAATTGATTAATAATGAGGTCAGAAATACACATAAATTTACCTCTAATGAAGACTGGAGACACAGTAATCAAAGTGTTAAAAATTCATTTCATGCACATCTCATTTGCCTCTTTACCACATAATTCTGTGAGAAAGTGGAGGCCTAAGATGCTCCATATAAATGTCTCAATTAATTGTACAGAGGTAGTCCTCTCTGAGCTGAACCAGAGCTGTGAGCTCTTTATTAAAAACACTGTTTGGTAGCCTGTAACCTTGTTGCTTGACTCCTCTCTAGTTTCCAATTTAAACAAGTCCCCATGCAGCCCACTCTAAAGGGCTTTGTCTCCTTGTCATTGTTATGAGAGTCAAGGCATCCTGGAAGTGTGAAATCAGACCTCATGAGCTTGAACGGTTCCCCAGGGAACGCCAGACTGCACAGAAGGTCAAAGTTATGGGCTGGACCATCTGAAACCGTCTGATCGGTGGTCTGTGACACAGCAAGAGGGGTGGGAGTAGGGGGAGAGGGGGAGCCAGCGGCTAGAATAGAATACATCTTAATTAAAGCCCAAAGACAGCAAAACAAACTGTTTTCTAGGCAGGCAATCTCATGAAGTTTGCGTTTTGCTCTGTTAATGAATCTAAGTTGCTATTATTCCTTAAAAACACAGTACTTATACTAAAATAGATCAAACCTGTGGCACATCTTTTCCCACACTGCTTGCTTCTCATAAGGAAGAGATTTTGAATTTTATTTTGTGACACAAGGATAAGTAGGAATTCACTCTCTTGCAAAGTCAGCAGCTTTCAACCACAACCCACTTACACCTAACTATGCTGAGGAAGGAATATACGTATCTGACTCTTTCCTAAACCTAAACTCTGTCACAGTAAAGGACCTATTGCTTTCTGAAATTTATAGGCTTTAGGTGAAAACTGTATTTCAGAAGCCAACTGTCATGACAAGTCTATTATACTTTAGGTTTTACTGTGCCATCAGAGTATTTCTTCTTGTAACTGTAGGCACAGCCTCTACCCTGCTGGGGCTAGACAAGCAGCCAAACCCTTGAGAAGGTCTGCCAGAGAAACCACAAACAAGCAAAGATGTAGGGGAAAAGGAAAATATAACTCCTTGTAATGGAGGATTTAGGGAGAAAATAGCCATGCCCTGAATAGCTAAAACACAGTGGAAGATTCAGTTGAAAATTTCTTCTCAGAGCAAGAAGAAAAAAGTAAACTCCATGCTCAATGTCCTTCCATTCATTAGATTACAGTTTCAAAAATTCACCCTAAAAATATGTAATTTTGAGGAAGGTGTATTTGCTGTGACCATAATTTCCAACAGAACACAATTTTGCCTTAGCAGAATCCCTAAAATTGTGTTTTGAACATGGAAAGACATTGTTTTATTTGGAGAAAACACCCTCACAGACACAGCAATTCTCCCAAAACGCCCGGTCCTGAATGGTGTCCTATTTTTCAGCTCTCCCCAAAATGAAAGTGAGCTTTCAAGCACCAGTGTGAAATCACTCAGCCCCTCAGTGGTCCTTCCTTTCCTAGACCTCCTTGCAAGTGGTTCAAGTGAGAAGTGTGACTTTGTCCTTTATTAGGATGTTTTTAGTACCTAATTATGTCATGCTTCATCAGCACCCCATTTCAAAACCGGTGGTGCCCACTTGCTCCAATGCCCACAATTCAACTGAAATTTCAACTCACCCTGGCACCTTATTCAGTGCATGTGTATGTGAGTAGGTTTGTAAGCTGAGGCCTGAACCACCATCCTTAATCATTCTCTTTTTATAAAAAAAAAAGTCTGTACTAACTTTAAAGATTTAAAGTGCACTGTCCAACGCTGGGTGTTGAAACTGGAGAAAAAAATTGCTCTTGGATATCAGAGGTTTATTTAGGGGTTTAACTGAAGTGACCTACTGTAGTAGCATTCAGCTGAAAAAGGCTGTGAGCTTTCTGACAGAAGAAGAATTGCGGGTTTCATTAAAAAGTAATTTGTGTTTTTTACTCATTCATTCAACAGGAGTCTCAATTGCTCTTTATTCACACAGTATTACAATGCTGCTCAATGAACGTATAGTAACAAAAGAAAAATTTCATGTTTTGAAAGGAAAAAAGAATCCTTGCAACAGGAGTAATATTGGTGACTACTTAAAAGATTACAGAAATATTTTTCTGTCTGTGCTTATGCTCAATGATGGAATATTAAGGCTTTTAAGAATCTACTCAGCCCAAAATAATAAAATTTGATTTACTACTTCACATGCAAACATTCCTGGAAGTGAAATGGGGTACATTCAGCAGGCAGGAAGCAGAGTAAATCACACAGATACTATACAGTTCTTTAGCTACTTTTCAGACTCATGGGCAAAAGATTAACTCTGAAAACACAATACAGTAAGAAGAGCAAACTAGTCCTTAGCTTTTATTTACAGAAGCAATCCTTGGTAGTCTAAACAACACCACTAATGACAGCACTCTCCTCATTGGCTAGGAAGTATTGCTCAGCTACATAAAGGCAAGTTTTGACAAAATTTTTGCAAACATGATTTATTGACAGTCACCAAATAGCTACTTTGTGTTACTTCTCAATATTACTATTCAAAGTTTAATTTTAAATGAATGATTTGTACATACCAACAAATTACTAAAAATACCTTTAAATTTAAATTACGGTAGATAATAAATCCCTTTGTTCCTCTTTTCAAAATACCAGGTACTTTTGTCCAAAATATACAGTGACCTCTGTCATATCTGAAATGTGCAGCCATCTTAGTAAACATACCTGCTATATAAATGCTTTTTGTTACTAACAAACAGAATATTTAATTATTATAAGACACGGGAAGATATTGTGTGTTCATCTTCTTCCTGACTGTCATCCTAAATGCAAAGTTTGAAAATTTTTGGGAGCTTTGTGTCTCAAAAAAATTTGGTCAACCAGCACAAATAACCTATTGATTTGGAAAAGTCAAAAACTGAATGAGATCAGC